>JAVFBZ010018765.1:0-11634 GCA_032466195.1 Katharina tunicata | reverse complement strand
TAAATCCTTAATCTTTTCGGGTCTCACAAGCTGCATTTTTACTCTGTTGTGATAGAACTCATTATAGGCCATTGCAGGGATGGTAAATTTATAGATAATATTAAGTCCTAGTAAACCTATTCGGAAATTGCAAGTAATGTTTTTGTTATTATGTGTTGAAATTCAACAAAAATATATTTAGTAGTTCAGGCTTATTATTTTTCCAAGGCCACCCTTCAAATGGCCAACCATTAACCCAGGATTGATAACCTCCTCAAGATAATACAAGATGGAGAGTCAGTTTGTTATGGTTTACAGGATAAGACATATGCATACGAAAAAAATGCACAAGCTTTCGTTATTACTATTAAATAAACCCAACAATTACCCATGGACGACCTATAAAGCGCCCATATAGAACCCACATGAAACCCATACAGCGCCCATATAGAACCCTTATAAAACCCATATAATACCCATGTTTATCCCATATAAACCCCATGTCCAGCCCACATGGGACCCACATAGTAGCACATATGGGACCCACGTGGGTCCCATCAATAATTGTTGGCTGGGTATGTGTATCAAAGTTTGGGTATCTGTCTGATTAAATTCTGATCAAAAATTCTATGTTTTCTTTATCTAAGTATATTTTCTTCGCAGACAATTAGGGATGTCTTATGCTCTAGCCTCAGGAGGAGCTGTGGGTACCGCCTTAGGAATCAACAGTCTTATTAAGGTATGTTAGATTAGTGTTAGTATATTGTTAAATTGTTATAGTGATATCCAGTTTGACCACTTCTTGCACGTCAATTAAGTTTAATTAAAACCTGAAATTTCCTTTTTCTTCAAACTTGAATGTAAATTTTAAATAAAAGGAATAAACAATACCAATGTTTGCCTTCCCTGATACCAGACTGAGAGTCAATAGTTTATATCTAAACACTGTTTAAATACAGATAAAATAACAATATAAGCATACTTATTGATAGTTTAAGCTACATGTATCTAAGCATATTCTAACGCTGGTAATAAAAAACATAGTAACAACTTTGAGTGACTCCTGCACGTTTCAGTTTATTAATCAAACCATCCTCAGGAGTAATTAGACACAAAGCGAATTGTTGAGTCCATCATGACGTTGGAGTTGTTACTATGCTTTATTATATAAAGCACCTCAGTAGTAGTCGTAACATAACACCTGTAAAATTGTTTGTTCGTCTTTTGTTTTGTTTTCAGAGATTTCCCCCTATTTTAGCTAGGTTTGTGCCATTCACTGCTGTAGCTGCTGCTAACTGTATTAATATACCATTTATGAGAAGTAGGTAAGTGTATTATAAAAAGTGTTTTCTTTTTTTCTTAAAAGTAGTGGTATGGAATAAAAGAGCATGCTGAATACCCATTGTACTCCGCATACATGTTTAGTATAGGGCTGTTTTACAGAGCCTTTCGGATGTTCTGTAATACACACCTTTGAAGTGGTGAAACAAAACATTCACCACTGGTTCCTTGTCACGGAAACAGCATTTCTTAGGTTGTATATACATACATAGGCCTAGACTGATTTATTGAACAAACCAGAACAGAATGTGTTAAATATTTGAGTCTGAATGTTAAATTATTATTTTTATTTTGAAAATGGTCAATATAAATTGTATGTTTTAGCTTAGCTTCTCCTCGTTCTGACTTGTACTAGGATCTTTCCCTCCTGCCCTACCTCAACTATTAATCCATTACTCGCCTGAGTGAAATTAATCTCAGTGTAAAACACCAGTGAAACCCAACCAAATAAGACAGATCAGAAAACTACCTTCCATAATCAGCAGGGCTATAAAGAAGTAACTTGGTTTGCTTTAGCTAGTTTATTTATTTGATTTTGTGTACAGTGTTTTCAATTAATGACAATACTTAAATAAACAAATGGCTCAAATTAAAGAATGTATTTTGTGTGTAGAAATAAAAATGTGAAAGTCTCCTGATTCTGACTAACTTTCTGTCTGTTAATTTTTTTTAAATAGAGAATTGACAACAGGTATACCAGTATTTGATGAAAATGGAAACCGATTAGGGGATTCTACAAATGCTGCCTCTAAAGCTATTGGTCAGGTAGTTTTCTCAAGGATAGCCATGGCAACACCAGGCATGAGTAAGTCAAACTATTTGAGATCGATGTTTCTGTCATGTTAATGACAGTTTAATGTTGTGTCATCAATCCATCACTGTTTGTCAAATTGCCCTTAATCCTCAACATATTCTACCCTTTTATCACTTGAACTACACTTTATTCAAACACTGACCATGACTGAGAAGTGTAGAAACATGATCTTGAAATTTTTGTGAAGGTCAGACTTGAAACTACCAAAGTTTTGGTCCCAAATTTTCATTCATAAATTCAATAAATTACTTAAAACTTGTGCCCTTTAGATCGGATTAGTTGAGGAGTGTCTTGCCACCTTATACAATAAGTTAGTTTTCCAAAATATTCAAATTTTATTGATAACATATACTTGGAATCTTTGCCCGCATAAGTTGTGTTGATATAAGTCTGATATTAGCTATTTATACCTGGTGGTTTGTAGAAAGTTTTGTCTTAGTTTTCTGGCAAACACTGACAATGCTAAGTTGTTCTTTGAGAGAAATATAAACAGGAGAATTTACAATGTTATGGAAAACTTTGTTAAGGGTGTTCAGTCTTGTCAGTTGATTGGAAACACCTGAAATAGGAATTTCATGTCTGGGAAAATAACATTTCAGAGAGGTCATTGCAGTGGAAACCGGATTACATTACCACATTTTGCTTTTCACAGTTACAAAATGCAATCGAAAATTCATTTGAAATTGAAAAAAAAATGAAAATCATTTCAGTGTTTTTTTGAGGCTGGAGCAACTCTTGATAAGAATATAAAACACCAGTCAAGCAAACATGCATGACTTTATCTCTAAACCTCATTTGGGATAAACGGTTGACCACATCCACCTCAGCTCTTCCAGCCATCTTTTAGAATTTCATGTAAACTTTGGCTTGAATATTTGTAACATTGATCTAGCCATCTGAGTTTAATCCATACTTGTTAAATATTACTCGATTACGGTTTCTAAACTTTCCATGAGACTGTCAAAGAAGTTGTCTATTTTTACTAGCTGCATACTGTATTTTAAATACAATACTTTTACATGGTTTAATCTTCTTTTTTAATCAGTGATTCCACCTGTGATTATGCAGTTTTTAGAGAGAAAGCCATTTTTAAAGGTAAGTTCTGCAAATTATTCGGCATATAAAATTGACAAACCTTAGTGTTATAAAATACATGTGAAACTTTCACCTGAGAAAATTAAAACCAAATTGTTTTAAAGTATTGTTTGATTTTGTTTGGCGTATGGTTTCGCTTTAGACATGTGTTGGCATGTTTTCCTGGCCTCTAGAATGCTCATGGTAGCCTGTCACTAACATTTGTTTTAGCTTTTGTTTAAAATACTTAAATGTGCATTTAGGAGAGAAAAGCACTCACATCACTCCATAATATTACTACCAAGCTTCATTTGATGGCCAAACTGAAAACTCTGTTGAAAATGCAATCTAAGTCAGTAGCTGTTTATATCTGACAAATAAAAAAATGATGAGCTAATCATTTCAACTTTTTTTTTTTTTTTCTTCTTCTTTTTAACAGAGATATCCCTTCATGAACGCCCCCATTCAAATCGGTTTAGTCGGATTGTTGTAAGTACATTTTTTTTTTCCTTTTCAGCAAAATAATGAAATATAATTTTATACATCTCATTTTCTTAATGACACAAACAGCCTATTAACATTTTCTGAACCGGATCAAAGAAAGTGTTACCTGAAAAAACTAAAATACTGTTAATGGTCAATTCTTAAGTGACACAAAAATATTGCATTGTTTAAACTAATCTTATTAATACCTTTAATTGTTAGAGTGTATTTGCTCAGCACATTATTACCCAATGACTGTCTTCTGTTTTTAGCCTTGTGTTTGCTACTCCACTGTGTTGTGCTCTCTTCCCACAAAAAAGGTAATACAGATAAATTGTTTTATTATAATTTCAATGATTTTGAAAGAATGTTTTAATTCTGTTTATATATTCTGTATCTATTTAATAGCATTGTATGAGACTTTGTGGATTCATTAATTGAGTAAGGTAATTTCACCCCTATTACGGTGAAGGAAACGACGCCAGTAACACCGAAGCCAATACATTTACAGGACATAAAACACCACAACAAATTGGCTTCCTGATGACCCTTAGCTCAGAGATCTCCATAGGATCACACCGGAATCCCCCACCGAACCACCAGCATCTGTTTGTGGAAAGGTTGATAGTGTCAGGAGTTCTGTTGTGTTGGTTTCAGATGGTCTCGATTCCTCTATGGGTGTAATGTCCATGTTACTTGATTGCCATCAAAAAAATACTGTATCATCTGCAAATATATTGCAGACTTCAGTCAATGTTTACTTCTCTATATTCCTTGAGGTAGTTTGTCTTGACCATAGGGATAATATATGGAGGAAATAAAAAACTAACAAACCCATAACCTGTGTTGTCTACATCAGTGTGAAAACTGTATGTTCCACTTATCTCATATATCGCAATTTTTATTTGTTTTTTCTCTATCTTTTACTTTCAGCTCTATGAACGTATCTGATTTGGAACAGGAAATGCGAGACAAAATCAGCTCTCTCCCAAATTCTCCAAAAGTTGTGTATTTTAACAAAGGGTTGTAAAAAAAAATGTAGGACGATTACAATGACAGTGAAAAAATAGTCTGATATGGAAAGCAATAACTATTTTCTGTTAGTTATAGAATGGCAGAAGCTGGGGTTGTGCAGGTATGTGTACTGAATCTGGACACTTTACAACAGTTGGAACATGTTTCCAATGGTTTATGTATCAAATAAATTTCAGAAATGGCTGGCATAATTTAGCAAATTGTTTGAATTGGGGTCTGCCAGTGTCTCAAAACGGACATAAACGTGTTACTCATATAGCTGGGAGTGCCATCTATCTCAATAACTAATAACATAATTTAATTGAATATTCATAAAATTGTTTCGTTATTCAGTGAGATAGATAGCACAGTCACTTATCTAAGTAAAAGATATATCTCCCTTTTTAACCCGTCACTTATATGAGTAACATATTTATCTCCCTTTTTTATCAGTCACTTATATCAGTAACAGATTTATCTCCCTTTTAACCCACTGGTGGACCGCATGGTCAGTTCTAGGAGAAAATAATCCAGCCTAGAAGCCCTTTAATTACAGCACATACACATCTGGTGTAAAGTTATATATAATGTATGATCCTGGTGTTTGACTGATAAGATGTGATAATCATTAAATAGCGGATGGGATCATCTTGTGAAGACAAGAAATATCTTCAAATAATAATATAATAACATGTATGTGCTTATGCCACTTCGTGTTTTACCACCGCCATAATATTACATATAACAAAATAACAGAACCCCCCCCTTTCCCCAACCAAATTTGTTTGTTGTTATTAAGAAATACACATTTATTAAGTGTAAAATATTTTATTATAAAAGTTTTAGAGATTTTATTTAGATGATGGGATCTTTAGTTGTATTCTTTAAGGACAATTATGTCAGTGATGTAGGCCCTACTTTAATTTCTTTAGTCATTTTAAGTAGCCAAACTAAATATAGAGAGCTTCATGTGAGACATACTGAGTACTATGTGAATTATGTTATATACAGTTTCACAGTCATTATAACTTGACCTACAGATAGGTAGGGCCAGGTTATCTTTTCTCTACACTTCTATAGATCTATCTTGCCTGTTAAGTGTGTAATAATATATCATGAACCTTCATCCACCCGTGTCAATGTTTTAAAATAAGTTTTGAAATTTGTGTCAAAATCATTTGATGTTATTGTGAAATTGGGTTATTTCTTTATTCATCTTCTGAAATAGATAATTATATTTTATTATATGTGATCTGTGGATTTGAAAGAATACGCATGTGACTGTAAGGGGCAGTGCCTCTCATGGTGGAATGGAATGTTGTATGCATTCATTCAATTTTCTAATCAATAGATTTGAGTAATTTGTTTAACAAAACTGCTGTGAACAATCAGTTCATTAGGATCTAGGTTGAAATGGTCCTTTATAGTGAGACGTTTAATTTGAATCTTCTATTGCTGTTCATTTGGTATGTTGTTTGAGAAATATTAAAGTATGCCTTCTAGTTATGAGGGACAATCATGTTTTGAGTACTCTATGTGAGCAACACTCTGTACACTGTTCGTCCTTAGCATTATTATTTTGTTGGAGAGAGATATATACGCTAGATGTTTATTTAGAGATTATTACTCAAGTGATTAAACATGAAATTAAATTTTAAAAAATAAATTCAATTAATTGTGTATATGAGTTCTTGCAATGACAAAAAAAATCAGGTTACATTTCATCAAAGGCCTGAATTTTTTTTAATATTCTACTTTCAACTGTTTGTTTGGGGTTTTTCATTGTACTTCAGGTTATTTCACTCATATGGTGCCTGCCCAATGGGTGAAAGAAATCACTCTAAACGATACTGGCACCACCATACATTTACAGGACTATAAACAGGGCACCACAACAAATTGATTTCCTTAAGGTCACTCCGTCAGAGCAACGGGGAACAGAAAACCCAACCACCACCCTTTGAGAAGTTAGCTTGCCTTGTTACAAGTGAATAGGACACTCAAAACTCACACAAACCAACTCCCACAAGGAAACTTCAGACCAAATTTGAACTTTGTATGTCGCCTTTTTTATATTGTCTTTGTGGGACAGAACTAAGTATTCAGGGTTTTCATAGCTTTAAGGTAATGTTTTATGCAGTAGACAGAAGCTTACTATGTACATGTATTTCAGCAGAATGTTCTTCTTCATATACCAGCAACCTTAAGTTATAATCAACTAGCACACTTTAATAATCGGAAAAAAAAGTCTAATAAGCTACATATATAAACTAAAGAATTCCATTTATAAGGTATCTCAACGCTTAAAAAAAATGGATTCTTTTGCAGTACGACCTGGGGAATTTCCTTTTCAAAATTATTTATACCTCAATTGATCAAAGGCTGATTTCACAACTTATTTGTAAATAAGGGAAAATTTCCTCTTCAATAATTGCTGGACTTCTACAAAAAGTTTTATGAGGTTTCTTCTCGGTTGTGTACCTTACACCGGCAACGCAAAGTCGTCAGGTACCGGTAGGTGATATACTCTCGACGTTAAACACCAATCAAATAAATAAATCTATTGAGACCAATCTTCACGGATGACAACACCAGACCAAATAGAGCCAATGCGGGCCGTTATGGTAGGGGTAGGACTTCACATAGAACAGATTTTGGGTAGGAGACCCTGTGTCCAAACGAGAACTGCATTTGACACTTAATAATGAGTGGCAGCACCTGTACAGCTTCCCCATATTCCATGTCTCACATTTGATGAAGAATTTTGTAAAACGTAGACTTCTTCTTCAAGCTTGTTCACTGGGTTGTTTCAACCAGTTCCCAAAAGTGAACTATAAACGAGAAGCAAAAGAGATCATTTAGTCATTTGCTGGAAGGCTAAATCACATGATCTGGATTAAGGCCTGCCTTCAGTTATACAAAGTATGAAAGCATCTTATCTGATAAATGAATAGCATTTCTAGCAACGACCAAACGACATAAGGCCTATCTCTCACTGTCAAGGTGGAGCATATTCTCTGTCCTCCTCGTAAAATAAAACAAAGTCAAGATTTTTTTAATATATAAATAGTGATTATTTACATATTGTAATAGAAGTCATCGGATTAAGCATGAAGATTTATAAATAAATACTCTGGAAGGTTCAGTCAACTTGTATTTTGGATTATTGTTAAGAACATGTTATACAACTAGCTTTATACATTGACAGCATTACCGATAGAAATTTGTTGTCTAAAAAGTAACCTAATTTATCACAGAATATCAGCTACCACGTAGTTTTGACTAACAATTTGACAAGTAACTAAATCAATACTCTCAAGTTCCATACTATAATAAAACATTAATGGAGATTATATTCATTACAATTCGATTCAATATCTTACTCTGTTGAATACATGTAATTGTACAAGAACACGTTTAGCAGTTTTTCATAGTAATTACATGGCTTCAGCATAAGGTTTGCATAGATTTCAATATTTATGGCTTAAATTCATATTACTTTCATAAATGCATATAACGTCTCTTACTTAGTTCTTTGCGAAACGAAACATTCAAGAAACTGATATGCTTTTGAAAGTAATGTTGAGAAGAAATTATTCAGATAGGGGAGATAAACATTAGAAACCAACCCAAATAGTTTCTGATATCTATAATGCAGTTGTAACTGGTATCAAGTCAACAATTTCTTTGTCCTTCCTATATTCCACCATCTTCATACAACACATACAAACTTTAAAGTTGCAAGAACAAAGCACTATCTAATGACGCTTGTGACATTCACATCTATTCCTTTGTTTTTTTCACCCTAATGTTTCATCAGTTTTGATAATTTTCAAATACAAACAATCTAGATAATGTATACTACATCATGTACAGTCTACATGTATGTAAGTTAACCCCTTTATACTTAACATATATACTTGCTATGCTGTCTGCATTTTTCTCTCAGAATATGTTACAGAGAATGTCAATTATCAGCATGTGAATTTTAATTGTGTAAAAAAACAAATAAAATGTTCTCATAAGAAAATATGTGTTATGAACATAACATTTATAGGTTTTTATACAGTGTAGAATCCAATATGTAGTATTGGACGAGCCGTCGCATGCGTTGAGTCCAATACGCACTATCAACTCAACGTGAACGAGTACAATAAAATACATATTGGATTCTACACTGTATAATAACCTTTTTATACATTCGGACCATCCACAAACTTGTTTAAAACACTATAATGGGACGACGTCACAAAGCATTTTTTCCTCCATCACCACTTTCGCCGCTGAATATGGCGTCATGTGTTTGTGCACGAAAACTCCTTCCACTGCAGAAGAGTGACGTTTAATTAGGTTGAATACAATAGGGAGTTCTATGTAGGATTCTGAATCCAATATGACATTCCAAATAATCGAAAATTACATTCTTTTGTATCTTATATTTTTTAGTGGATCACATATCCACAATCCAATATGACATTCCCTACAATCGAATACGATATTCTTTCGCAACGACACGTGGTACAAAGGGAGAGTTTTTTTTATTGGATCACACATTAAAAATTAACTCTGAATCTAATATGACATTCCGATCCAATATGGTATTCTATTGTATCATCATGTGGTACAAACGGAAGGTTTCATTTGATACCACGTTTACATGTATAATAATGTGCAATATAGGTAACATGTGGCAAATTTGATTGTCAGATATCAGATCGTTTTTTGGAATGTAACAGGTTTATTTCAAGTTCTACTCTTACTATTGATTTGCTGTCTTCTAGTGTCCAGACATACAGGTTATTGTTTTCAACCTGGCTGACTGTCATACATGTATGCAACTTCGAAATCATATCATATAAATCAGGGCTTGAATAAATATTGCATAAACAGCAAGACTTCAGATATATGAGGTAACCATAATATAAATATTTTTTATCTATATATATATTTTTAGGTATGTTGCCTGTAAGATACATTGATACACTACCGATAGATGATGTTAACTAAAATAATCATTGTAGACTTCAAACAGGTACAGTAATGCATGCTTAACCAATCTTCTAAATATATAGTACATATATTGAAAATTTACTTGCACAGGTGCTTTTTGATTTTGTATTTTTTACAATACTAACACAAAGCAGGTTTTGGTTAACGCAAATGGGTAAACCAATACAGTTTAATATTCTATAGTGCAACTTCAGAAAATGATGTTACGTTTTTCAAAACCGTACAACCATGCTGTACTGTACAGGGTTAACCAGTTTCTTATCAAAGTGTTAGTTACCATATTCCCCACGATCACTTTGCTAATTATTTTGTGATGTTGATGTGATGAACTGCTTTTTTTTAACATGTTAAATAAGCTCAAAAGGTATACATAACAGAAGTACATGAATACATTATTAGGGTTTGTATCTGTTTTTTCTTTTCTCCATTTTCATTCATACCATGGCACAGGTTTTCCAAGCAGCTTTCTTTGTACTTTCTGAAAAGAAAAATAATAAAACTATTACATGAGATTTACACGTATATGAAAACTTATTGGACAAGCAAAATGATACATTTTCAAGCCTGCAAAACAGCTTTAGACTAAGCAGTTATTTAAACAGGGAAAGATTATAACCCGGCATGAATAGTTTAAGATCTATGGCAAATACTATATTATGGATGTAAGCTAGCAGGTTTAATAATGTATCTTCCTTTATAAGGCTTCCCTGTTTAACAGCTAGTTTTCCCTTTTAAAAGAAATTGGGTTCCTCTTGCCCAATAGCTAGAGGACCACCAGCAGAATAATACTGCTTTGTGAACTACCTGAACAGAAAGGCTGGCCAAATACATCTTATATACTTCATACCTTATTGAATAGTTTGGCCTTGATTCTGTTGACTTTATAGTCATCTTGTCTTTTCTTGTCCACCTCTTTCTGAAGAACCTCTGGTAGTTTATAGTATAATCTGTGATGGATAAAAATACCACATTTAATTTGGTGTGTGATTGTTATACCAGTTCAGCAGTATACAGCTTATGATATAGGTAAACACACTTGAGTAAACAAACTGTGGATTGAAATATATATCTTCCATTGACTTTATTCTATGCAGTTCATTTGTCTAATTTTAACTGATAGAAACAAATGACCAACCTGGCTGTTAATTCCTTCATCTCTTGTTTGGACATTGACCTCTTTTTGGGCTTAAATAAATTCTCTGCAAAAGAGAAGAAAAAAAACAATTATAGAACCTTTTTATAGAAGTTTTATCATTCTTTCATTACAAATGTGAATTTCTAACATACACCATTTTTGGTATAGTCTTGACTCTGGAGTGATTCCTGATATCCACATACCGGTACACAAAATAAATGAACAAAATCTCAATATATATTTTTATCAAGAGTAATCACAGGAATATTGACTTATTAAAACCAATAACTCATCTCATGTTCTAGATAAATTCTCAGAGACAAGTTTCTAGTTAGATCTGAATCCCGAGTTGTTCTGGGTAACTTTAAGGCGCATCTCAAAATATATATTTTTATAAAGAGTAATCACACTGGCACAGGGATATCAACTAATTGAAGCCGATAAATTATCTCATGTTCTCGATAAATTCCCAGAGACAAGTTTCTAGATAGCCCTGAAGCTCGAGTTGTTCTGGGTAGGCGCATCCTGAGAAAAGGCAATACATGTAACATGTATTTTGTGAAGATAAATATGTGGCGAATATGTAACACACATAGCTATTAGGTATAGGTGATAATAAACACAATCTGAAAAATGAATCATTTAGAGTTCGTAGTAAACCCCTTAGTCTACCAAATAAAGATGAGGGCAGTAAAGGGTTACATCTCAATATATATATATATATATATATATATTTTTGTCAAGAGTAATCACACTGGCACAGGGATATCGACTAATTAAAGCC
>JAVFBZ010018754.1:0-11634 GCA_032466195.1 Katharina tunicata | reverse complement strand
ATGATACGAATTGTGTTTGAGAAGGGAAGTGGTTATCTCAATGACCGACTGCCGGTAGCACACAAATCAGAAGAGCCTGTCGGGCACAAGCCTACAGATATATAGCATCACTGTGTTTTGCAAAGAAGAGAACAA
Organism: Katharina tunicata; assembly: GCA_032466195.1. Lineage (NCBI taxonomy): Eukaryota > Metazoa > Mollusca > Polyplacophora > Chitonida > Mopaliidae > Katharina > Katharina tunicata. Next base: position 11,499 of record JAVFBZ010018754.1, on the reverse strand, counting down.
ACATGCTACACATAAACAAGTTAGCTTGTATCCCTTAATCTACGGACTTAAGTTATGTTGGCAACGTTGCTCCCGGAAATGGTATCACAACCAATAATAATGGCGTATGAAAACTCCAGCATGCCACAATAAAACAGATTTACTCCATAATCTTCTCTATCATCTTAGAATGTAACTTTCTGACCACACGTTCTTGATGTAAACGAGCGAAAACAAGAGTAACGAAAGAACGGTATTGGCATGATAACAAATAATAAATAATAAAAATGGTCAGAAGAGTAACAGACAAGACGAAGAACATAATAAGATTTTCCAATAGTAACGACAGCTATACAGAAGCAAATCTTCTTCCCGGTAAGTCGTTTGGGAATCTTTAGAACACCGATCACCAGCGCAACACTGAAATGCCAGAATATAATCCGTATAATGTAACGTCATAAGAAATCCGAATGTTAGAGTCAAATCTTTAACAAATATAAAAAAAGCTAACTGTTGAGGACAACACATTTATTAAGCTTCTAGCCATAAATTGTAGCCATGTTTTAGAATCCTCGCAATCCGTTAATGGAGGCCAACACATTAACTTATTTAACCAGCAGAATCCATGCAGTTCAGTCAACACCGCCAATTAATACAGTTAACAATTGTGTGAAAATGATCGTCAGGTCCCAGAATAGGAAGAGGACGGCATTGTAAAAAAAAGCAAATACAAAGCGAATTTGGAGGATATAGCGTAAAAGAGGAGTAACTATTCTATCCTTTGCGGATTTTCTGAATTTTTCATTTTTGATTTGATAAGTAGTATCCAGCTTTAAAATCGAGATTCGGCAAAAAAGTCCAAGTTAAATCCAAGTAAATTTTGGATTAGGTTTGTTTTTTTCTCAAACAAATGAATTTGTCCACCCAAGGGAAACAATGTCATTTTCCTTTGAAGCTTCTTGTTTGAATTTAATTATGTAGCTGCAAGGTTAAAGTAGGTGAATAGTTGTTATTCTGTTGAGGACAAATAAGTCTTAAATACGTTCTTCACTTAATGTTCAAATTACAAATAGCCCGGGAATACTCATCACTGGGAAGAAGCATTATCTACATAACATAGCGCAGCAAGTTTGCACTACACAGACTATAAAACTGCTTAAACATATTCGTGGTTCACATTGAATTGTTTTACATAGAAGACTAAAGTTACAACAAGATACAGATGTTAAGTTTGTACATTGCGGTTAATTAAAGCATTGCCAGGAATGAAGAGTCAGCCAGGTATCTGTTATATATAAAGTAGATGTTAAACTGAAAGAGGCTGCTATGGAGCTTATATTTTGCCAGATGAAAGTTTCAAAACCCAGCACCAACTAAATCTTTGTTGTGTTGCTATAATGTTATTCTTGTTCTGAACCCATGACGTCACTACCGACAATCTAATATCTCGATCTCCGTTATGCTCACTTTGGGACCCATAAAACACGGGCATTTATCTTTAAATTATGCATTGAAAATACTGTGATCAGATCGAAAATCTGGTCTGGTCATTTAATGTTTATTGTTAATACACTGTCGGCTTTAATTCTGGGATTTAGTTTTAATATATCAATCATTCATTCCTTAACATCAGAACACAATGAATGAAAATAAAAGTATGGATTAACATTCCAGTTAATTTTTAACATCAAGCTATAATACATTTTTTATTATTTAACACAAGTTTTAATATAATAAATGAATGTAGTTTCTGAGCAACATATCAAAGTTCTTAAAAGTAATGAGAACGTAGAAACTTTTTGTAAATTTAACGTTTGCAAATTGATACGCTGAACAGTATTCTGGTATAAAAAAGTGCATTTTTAACAGTAATGTATATATCTAGTCACATAAGTCCGAATAAAGAGTAATTTATACTAGTAATTGATGGATGATTTTATTCCTATCACAATTAATGGAGTACAGCCCGACCATAATTTCACCGTCGGCTTTGATATCAGGAAACAGACAATTCAGTTGAGGATCAAAGTCATCATTTGGTTTTCGTTTTATTTAAATTTCAGATTAAACTGACCCATAGGAGAGTCGGGTAAAAATGGTCTTTGTCAAATGCACGCAGAAAATCGGATTATATCCAAATCTTGAAACCATTGCAGTTAATTTCGTTAAATATTTTGATGATATCATTAAATCAGTAGATAATAGGTATTGAGGCACATTATGATCAAGTTACTAATTGACCAAAATGTCAATATTATAATATTTAGGTTAAATACGTATGGCCTTTAAATTAAAAATGGAAAAAGATGACTTAATTCCCACTGCGTTGTTTCATGTGAAATCTTATTTATAAGCTATCCATAATCACATAAGGTAGAAAAATCGAATTCCATTAGGTTTCGGCTTAGGTTATCTTTCCGAGCAGAGTCGGCCGTGATAAATAGGTAAAAATAATAAGCTCCAATAAAGACAGATTGTTTACTTGATGTCTCGTTTCTTCTGCTACCGTCTGGTTAACTCCCATTCCGCATTATAGATATATTTGTGCATTACATTTCTCCTGACCTGTTGCCTAAAGTAATTAATGCCTAAATAATCGCGATTTCCACGAAAAAATCTTCTTGTACTGGTAATTAGTTCTTAAGTTTTCATTATAGACTTTTTAAATTGTGTTAAATTGGGTAACAAAGATAAACCGACTGCCGTTATTTCGTTTACCTGCGGCAAGTAATGTTTCACAATAAACGTGTAAGTGGGTACACAGGAGATATATCAACAACCTTACTTCTATGTGGCAGCTGTTATCTTGGGTGCATCCAAAATTGTGAAATAACGTCTGCCATTTGTAAGTTTATATCTGCCTCCAAAGGATTTTCATAGTATCAGAAAAGGCTGAGTCACCGTAACTGGTCAAACTCGACCTGGTTCGGACTGATCATTCTGTGCTTCTCTATTTTCCACCTCATTTTTGTGTACATTATCGCGGCTTGTTAATTCAATATTCGGCTAAAAACTGTACATAGATTTTTAAAAACATAATTTTGTTCACAGTATAAGCATGTCGCTTAAGGTTAAAAAATAAAGTAAAAGAAGCCCAACATGATGAACCGACCTGATAAATTCTTAGAATTTATTCTTGGAAAAACAACTGGACACGATTGTGGTGAAGATGATGCATCGTGATTTAATTACAGATATCTGTCATCTAATTAGAGATATATCTCCGATACAATAAGAGATATGTCTAATTCAATTAAGCATATCACAAATACAATTAGGGTTATATCTTATTATTACATGGACTTGTAGTATTTCTGTCCAAACATCGAAATTTCCATTTCAATCCTTAATTATCTTCCACTTTTCAAATGGCCACAAGATGTTGTCCATCACCATGCAGAGTTGATTCCTGCTACATTACCATTGCATCTTTGCAATGAACTGATACTTTAAGAATATGGTAATACAATAACGTCATGAAACACACGAAAGTAGATTATTAATATTTTTTAAATGATTGGTATATTGAAACGAAAGAAAAGGTAGTTATCAGAAAAATTCGACGATATTCTTAAACAGAAGCTCCAGGACAATATTGTGTACACCTACTGTGGAGTATTTTTTTTTATACGTATCAAATTGCTTATATTGGTTCTTGCCAATCGCAACACCTGGTGTCTAGAAAGCAGACAACACCATCAAATAATACTGATATTCATGTGAAATAGTTCCAGTTATTTCAAGTACTTACTGTTCAAACTTAAATATAACACAATATACATACAGAGTTAATCATTGGATTCTTATATATCCGGGTTTGATATTCTGAAGTTTTTGCAAGAATATCTACATAACGATGTCGGGTTAGTTAATTGCGGGTGGAGATGGATTTCGCGTTTTGAAATCTAATGTTATACGGTCGCGAGATCTTGTGTATTTGTGAAAAATTAATATTCTGAACCACGTCTTTTTGGAATTCGAGATATCTCTTATACTCTTCGTTTAAACCTCAAGAACTGTCTTCACTTTTTTGATGCCTATATATTGAAAAAAAAAAAGATATTGGTGAAACATCAACTAACCAGTCTTCTAGTGAATCAACTTGAATTATTATGGGCGTAAAATCTATTGGTCTACCAACTGTTCAAAATAGCATAACCTTTTTAACAGTTGGAAAAAGGATAACCATATATAACTGAGTGTATTGTTTAAACGGACTACATTACCCTTCCGGGTGAGTTATTCTGAATAGGCCACAGCGGGGATGACAAACTGCCCATGGCTGAATGGATCCAACAGTGTTGGTGACACTAAGGCAGGTTAATCCTTATAATCTGTATTGATACAGCCCGTTAATCCTCCTGGAGGCTAAATATCAAGTCGCCAACTGTTTAATATATAGAAATGGTTTCTCCACAGTTTGGTTCGACGAAAGCCAAAAAATACTTTTCTCTTAACTTTGACATCGCTCCTTGGTTTCAAACTGTTCTTCGGGCCCCTACTCCTAATGCTTAGCTATTTAAGCCACATATCTATAAAGCCGACAACTATATTGTATATTGTGTATTATGTGTGCTATATGATGATGAAACTTTAGGTGACACACCAGGTCCCGAGAATTATTTGTGTGGAGAAGTATAAGGGAAAGGGAAACGGAAACAAAATCTTTTCGACGAAAATTTGCCTTATTTTGTTGGCTTTATGAAAAACAAGTTTTGTGTCATATACTTTCTTTCTTAGTTAAAACAATGATGGTGTCAGTATGTTTCGTTTTCATTTTTATTTCAATGACAATGGTTGTAAAACTTAAAATTTCTCTGGAAGTAACAATTGAATTAGATGCAGCTTTGATGTCTGTCTTCTTGGTTTTAGCAACATTGGGTGTAATTTTGATAAACAATCCTGTTTGGTTTAATAGCAATTGTTGTAGTTATTTTATCCTTTTTGGTTTCAGAAATAATCACTCTGATTGTTACAAAATATTGTTTGCTTTCAGCAACATTAAAGGTAGCTTCGCGCTTTCGTTGGTGTAATTCTTGTTTTGTTTAAATAACATTGTTTTCTTAGCTTTCAGTATCATTGACTATTCTTGTGTCAAAAATAAACACATGCCACATGTTTTTATTATATCTGACAGTATTGGATAAAGTCTTTTGACAAAATCCCCCTCAGGCTTCGTTTTCTATTTTCTCGCTTAAATATTTCAACTGATCATTCGCTATCATTCTAACTACAGACATTTTACCCGTATGGATTTTGTTATTATTGATTGTGATCCGACAGTCTGGGAGGTATACAGCTAATGTTGATTGAGTACACCATTCTAAAATAGAAAATCAAAGCATTCTCTTAACCATCGAATCTTTTAATCTAAGGTATTGACTGGCCATCTTGTGGTTCACCTAGAAAGAGTTATCCCTCTTTCCTAATTATGGCGAGTTTATAGCTGATATAGCTGTACAGTTTCATGCTTCATCTGTTTTTTTCTGGCTTCAACCACAAATTAAATAAGCCCTGCGGCAACTTTATTCTCTGTTTAATTTCAAATCAGTTGGCAGTAAAGTTTAGACGATTCATTAGCTAGCGCACTTTTTTCGGAAACAGTAGTACGACAAAAAAAGAATGGCTTGTCAAACATATGTGTTCGTATTCTTCTCAATCTCGAGAAAGGTACGGGCCTATTTAAGTAGCATAGTATCAGAGAAATTCCGAACAAGGACGATATGTTTGTATAGATAATATTTTTCGGCTGTATCATGCCATCATCAGTTGAAGTATACAAAGAGTACAAGGCTAGCAGAGATATGTAACACAGTAATCACAGGGACTACATACAATAAACCAATGGAATTACTTTATTCTAATTAGCGAAATCCGGTCAGGGTTCACAGCACACCTGCAAGTATAGAAACAAAAGATAGGCATTACCAAGATAACAAATACTAATATACATTTAAAGACAAAGTCTTCTTTTGAGGCCTTAATCACATGATTTAGTTTTGGTTCTTTTCTTTTGATTTTTATTGCTCCGTTGGTCAAAAGTTCACTCCAGTGATTAGCATCTCTAAGGCCCAACGGACTGTTATCTGTCAACCCTAGGCTTGCATGTCGATTGCTACTTTTGCATGTCTTCTTTTCGAATTTTCTTCATTGATCGACTGTGATTTTCTGAATATCTCTTAAATAGAAGCCTTCAGTCTGTTTTTATCATCAAATCTAAAACTCACATTGGTTGAAGGACGACATCAGTAACACACATACAAGTTTTACAGCAATGTACCACTACCCCCACGACTACAAATGCAAGGAAATCTCACTACCAACTGGAAACGCTGGCGAGACATCGTTTGAAATCGTTGCAAATCTGGTGAACGAAGATGATAAATACAGGATTGAAACGTTTATTACGTGCACTGGTCCAGATGCCCTGGAAATGGTTAATGGCCTCCAATTCGAATCTGAAGAGGCGATAGAGGACTAAGACACAACATTGGATTTGATGAAACTTTACTATCTTGGTGAAAAACACCTAAAACATATATTCTAACAGTGGCTGAATCAACTACTATGAGACCTACCTGGTATATTCAGGATAGGAGATTATATCCTAATCTTTGAACGATCATGTTAGAAAAACATCTGTTTGAATTCAACTTAATTTGAGTTTAAACAAAAGAAAGTGCCATTTATTGGCCATGTGCTTACTGCTGGTGACCTAAAACCAGACCCTGAGAAAGTTGAAGCAGTTCTTAAGATGCCGAAACCAACAAACGTGAAAGGTGTACAAAGAATTAGAAGGATCGTGAATTAGGGCTAGCAGTGTTATCTCTCAAAGTTGGTTAATGGGCTGTCTGGCCTTTGCTTACCTTTATTTCAGCACACAACACACTGAATGGTCATGGGATAGTAGCCACGGCAGCGTTTTTCGGCAATACAGAAAACACCAGTACTGAAGTATTTCAACACGAATGAAGATGTAGTTCTACAATGTGATGCTATAAACACTGGCTTGGGTGCCACAATGCTAGAAGGAGGTCAACCTGTAGTATAAGGCAGGAGAGCCCTTACATCAACGGCAAACAATTAGGCTCAAATTGAAAAGGAGCTGCTGAGCATATTTGTCGGTTTTACAAAGTTTCATTAATATCTGTATGGGCGTAGTGTTGTTGACCACAAGCCACTCGAAACCATACACAAGAAACCACTACTGACAGCACCAAAGAGATTGCAACGAATGTTGTTTGCTTTGCAAAAGTAGGACTATATCGGATCAAATATAAACAAGGCAAACATATGCACATAGTAGATACCCTTTCAAGAACCTACTTATCTGGAATTGATGATATGGAATGCCAAACTGACATCCTTGATATGAAAGATAGCAATAGCATACTTTAATGTTTGTGGAAAACGGACGACCTTTTAATTCGAAAGACTTTGCTGTTTTCGCTTCTTATTATAGCTACGATGATGTGCTCAGTTCACCAGGATACCCACAAGCCTATGAAAAGGCTGAAGTTGGTGTAAAACATAGCGAAGAACCTGATAAAGGAATCTAACGCTTCAAAATCAGATCCATATTTGGTACTTCTAGACTATCGTAACACCCCTACAGATGTTATCGAATCGTCTCCAGCACAACAACTCTTCAGTAGACCTACAAAGACTCGTCAAGTGCCAACCAACGTCTTTGACAAGAATATCTACAGGTATCTTCGCCAAGTTAAGAACTACAATAGGTCTGCTTGAAATCTCCATACACTTCAAGATGCAGAGAAGGTGTTAGTGCCATCCATTAAACCGAATGACAAAATATGGCAACACACGACTGTGAATCGCCAGTTCAACGTACGATCTTACTAAGTAGAATTTGACAATGTAACATTTATGAGGAGAAATCGCAGGCATCTGAAATGAACACATCAACCAACAAATCTCCAGGTCAAACTATGCCAACATAATAATTTGTCCCAGGAAGTGTAGAACTCTCAGCTCCGGGCAACCAGCCCTTCGCGACACGAACTGGTCGCGTGTATAGAAAACCCCAATATCGTCAAGACTTGCAACATGATTTAAATGATATTTCTACATCGTGTAAAGACTTTATTGTAATTGTGTGTGGAGTTTTCTTCGTTAAAGTTATGCCGTTCTTAACTGCTTACCATCCTTAAGTTATTTCCAAAAGTTCTAATTATAAGCATTACTACATGACATGAAAGTGTTATATTTTCAGAGTCGTTCCTTCTTAATAAAAATAAAAGATGTTACGCGACCGTTCTTACAACAAAGTAAAAACTATACCCGTATGGAGTTTGTTATTAGTGAATTTGACGTGACAGTCACAGAGGAATACAGCTACTGTTGATCGCGTAAACTTGTCTCTTCTGCGTGTACTCTAGCATATCCGTTTCTATAATTGGGGGATGGAAACAGTGATGAGATTTAAATAGGTTATATTTTCTATTGCGACTATCATAGGATTGTAACTAGAAAATGAAAGATATCTTTCATTCGATCAATTCATTTCACAGAAGTAATTACTTTAAATAAAACCCATCCAGGTTGAGTTTATGGATAGTTACCACTGTATGCTGGCACTCTGTAACAGATTGTTGTATGACTGCACTAATTTATTTGAGTTCATTTTATTATAAGAAACTTGCATTTGTCCTTTGAGATATTTTTTGTTTTGTTTTGTTAATCTGCCGTCTTTCTGAGATTTATCCAGCATGAAAGAAAGAAAAAAGAACAACCTTTTCGGTTCTAGCAAGAGTACCGTGTTTTGTATTTCCTGGCTGAAACACGCCCTTCAATGTTATTTTTGAAGACTCTAAGTTTAATTTTACCATGACGCAAAAAGTGGTTAAATAGCTAGGTTTATACGAAATTATTAACCGTGAATCGTTGGTTGTCTCTTCAGGCCAATGTCGTGTAAATTCCTCGTAGTGTCTGTTGTTTGAAAATATCGAAATATTGGTAGTCTTTGTGACGGAGAATCGACATTTAACAAATTTACTGAGTAACAGCCCTTACATTATTATCTATATTCTTCATAATTAGCCAATAGTTAGGCCTAACTATAAGTTTAGTAACAATTCATTGGACAGACATTTGACATGTTCTAATTATTTACATTTGTGGATAAGTACAAGGGCAATTTAGGTGAAAATTCTGTAAAACACAAAAGCTGCAAATAAAGAAAATATTTTTAAAAAATTACAAGCATTGCAAATTTGTAATTCCGACTTTGAAGTGTTGGTTATGATTACCTTTGTCGCTAAATATATGTTACAAGTTGTGTACTATGTATGTGAAAAAGGTTACAGAAATTGTTATATTTTCGATTACTTTCCTCTAAGTTGTGGGTTCATTGAGATGATGCTGTACCCTTTGTGACGTCAAGCTTTTTCATCGATCCGCTGGGTTTAAAAAGCTGTTACGTTATACAGATTGTTGTTGTCCTGGGCCCATTTTCACAAAGCCTCCTTAGACTAAGGTGACCTTAACTGTCATGACAACATTATACCTTCAGTACTGGTTATCATGGTAATTAAGGCCACCTTAGCTTAAGGATGCTTTGTGAAAGTGGGCCCTGGTGGTTGACTGTGCTAAGTGTGTCAGCCTGTATTTGTATTGAAGTTTACCAATCGGTACAATGTCGTATTCCAATCTTGTATCTAAAAAGTCGGAAAATCGATCAGCTACTTGTCGTCCTCCATCACTTTAGGGAAATCTTACTAGGTTTTGTTCTTGATGAAACTCTCCCCGGTTTCTTCCTTACCATGTCTATACCATTCGTGATCGTGACAGTAATGTATGTTTCATTCCACCGAAAATCTGGTCCTGAAGGCATTTCCAAACCAGGATATGATTCTTAGGATCTCGGAGAAAATTCCAGGAAACCTCCGAAATATCTCTCATAAGTCTACTGTCCTTTAGTATTCTACACTTAATGGTATTTTACTTGCGCATTGCAGCGTGTGCTGTACTATGACGTTCATGGCCCGCGATTCTAAAATATCCAAAGCTGTGCGATTTAAGAATCACGAAATCATTGTTTTATTCTATCTGCGAGTATTTTTCTCAAGCCTTGTAATTGACTTTAACAGTGCCGCAGTCGCAGTGCTGCATTCCTTGTTGTTTATTTGTCATCCTGTGTTTGTGTGACTTAATTGCTGTATCCCCATAATAACGGTGTCCTTAAAGCCTTATTAGAAAACCTAACAGAAACTCTTTAAAAATGAATCTCAGTTAACTTCAATGGTAACTTTTAATAATATCGGCAGTCAAAATCAACATGTAATAACAACTGTTATGGATTAAACCATATCTTCTTTACAATCGCTATATACTTATTTGACAATAACATATCGCACACATCATGTTTATGTCGTCTGTGACTGTAATTGACTGTTTTAGATACCACTGGAATCTGACACCGTTGTCATGGTAGCGAGTGTATTCTGGACAGATAACACTGATCTAACCCAAACAACGGCAACGTGACATTTTTTACAAGTTTCAGGTAAATAAAATATTAAACCTGGAGATCTGGCGGATAGTAAATTTGTCGTTAACATTTTCGAAGTATGTAGGGACTTTTATGACAGTCTTTAAAAACTTTAAAAACTATTTTACATGCGACCGTAGATAAACGAACTTCAAGACGGTAATAAAATGCGTGCACCCTCTAAAAACGTCAATAGATAATATTCTGCTTTTACAATTATATTCTCAATAACGTTTTGATGTCAACATTGTTTTGGTAAAGATTTGAGTTTCCGATAGTCACCTGTGATTCAATCAAACATCAAACGACACTTAAAGAAACTTTTGTTATCTGAGCATGGACGAAGGTACATTCGTCCGTGTCCCGGTAAAATACTGGTATTTGAAAATCGGACAATAAGTCGTTATTTCGAAGACAACAGTACATTGAGAATTACAAACCTGCGAAAAACATTAAAAACATATCGTAGAGGCCTATATTGATTAGATTCAATAGATAAAGTCGGCTTACATCAGACAGGAAGTAACGCTATCTTCTTATTAATTAGCCTGGAATACCACCAATCTAAATCGCTTTCATTTTTTGTCAATTCCACGCAGATCAGAATAATCTACTTTCATGGTTTAATCGGTATGTTGCTGGGCTTCCTAAGGTTAAGAATTATATATCGTGGTTACTATTAAAAAGATAAAACCAGAATATAATTATGTCTTGTAGATCTTCCAAGTTTGAAAATTGTGAAACCTTTGAAAACGGCGAAACTGTAGATCAATAAAATGTGCAATATCATTAAGGTGCTATAGATAGAGTAATAATATACAGTATGAATTATAGATTTTGAAGTCTCAGCACACTGACAAAAACTGCCCAGGACTTGCAGTCAAATCTAACATTAAGTGGCTTGCTGAAACACCATTGACATATTGATATTCACAAGCATTTACACTTATAAAAGCCAATCTAAAGAGAAAATATATAAAGAATATTACAAGATACATGGATTCTCATTG
>JAVFBZ010018743.1:0-11635 GCA_032466195.1 Katharina tunicata | reverse complement strand
GCGCCCTCGTGCGGCGCTTTTCGGTGACGAATACGCCTCCGCTGCCGTCGATCCATAGCGAGAACATTACCACATACCTGTACCAACTTTAACTGTGCTACCCCCAAAAATTACTAAATTATCCCGCTTTGTATTAAAGAGACAATTCTGTTAATATTTTGCCTATGCGTTTCTTTCTTGACAGAGTATATGTGACAAAGTTTAATTTAAATTTATGAGGAAATAAAATATATCACATTTCAGGATCTACTATTCCACAGACTGAACATGTTAACCTACCGAGACATCGTATATTCATTGACATTAATTGTACAAAACTTAATGTATAAGTTGATGTGTAAGTGATTGGCCAATTGTCCCTATCAAACTGAAGCCGTTTTAGGTTTTAGTTACAAAGATAGTCATGTCTAAAGCCGAGTGTAAAAGTTTTCATTTAGTGCATTAATTGTTCATACTATATCGTATTGTAAATAAAGAAGTCTTTTCCAGTTGTCCTTATTGGAGTTACATAGAAATACCGTGAAGTACAAAGCCAAACTCGGAATTGATGGTTGTGACTTTGGTCGTACTTCTTCAATACCAAGCGTAAATAATCCAGTTTTTATTATCAGTCCAAATTAGAAATCAACAACACCGCAAAAGACATGCAAAATCGACCAATTCTTGTTTGTCACAAATTACTGCTGGTTGACAAGCTGTGTTTCTATTTTTGTTCTAGAGATGATCACTGAGTCATCACTGTATTTCGGGAACAAAGGTTGCTCGGTACATCGAACATTTCAACAGATTATCAGTTAGTTGTGGTTCTGTTCCGAGAGGTGTCATCTGTTTGTGAGTTCTTTGATTTTACTATTACACTCTGTCTTGATTGAAATGACTCAAATTATTATTTCTTGTTGGCTCATTACGTTTGGTCTTGAAGGTCACGAGGGATGCACTTGTAAAACATCTATCTTCTTTTATCAAGGCTGGACATAATACAGTCCGATGAGCATCAAAAACTGGCTTCCAGCTGTCTAACACAAATAAACAAAATGGCCATTTTAATTATACCACTCTATTCACAATAAAACAAGATAAAGCAGGTTGTTGTGATTTAGAAAGTATTTGTGTTTGTTGTTGGACAACTGGACACAAAGGATAGTTCTAAGAAAACGAAAGCTGCTACACAATTAACAATGCCCTATAACATTTTGTTGGAAAAAGAACCCCGGATTTCCAGCGAATAAGCTCAGAATTACTTTTCCAGGTAATTTTATTATTACTTTTCACATTAAGTATCCTGAACGCCTGGTTTGCTGACGTCATCCTGTTGGATATCAATGGTAAAACTGAATGATGAACAGGGTTTAACTCGTTAATCGTATGGTTATGTAAATCTAGTATATCTTAGAAGCATGGCACCGGTTGTTAAAAGATATGTATTTGATATAGTCTACTTGGTCTTTATGCCGTACTAAAAAGGGTGTTCGATGTATGCGAATTAATGTTACTGTTAGTGTTGATTCGTTGCAAAAGAGTTTTTTGTTTTGCTTTGTGTAGCAATCGCAAGGTTTTACACCAACCACAAAACTAGCGCGTCATTTATAAACGCTAACCCACAGATTTCGATACCACAGTCAATATATATGATAAAGAATCATAGTGTAGGAAGATTGGAAATTAAGATATGTATCCCATTGATAAGCACTAGAGAATTCTCTGATTGAATCCGACCACTTGCAAAGAATCTTAATCAAGTCAGGTGGGTGCTTTGGTGAAACTCTGCAGTTAGTCATGTTCAATTTGGATATTATGTCCCTGCAATGTTAACGGCCCCAGCATCACATGTGGTCCTGGCTTGGCGAATTCATTGTAAGCAGGCCACAGAGGATAAAAGACAGTTCTTCATCATAGTAATCGTTACGTGCTGGTTGTGTTATAGATGAATAAAGTCACGTTGGAATAGAAATAATATTTCGGCTTTATTATTCCATCATAGTTTTAGCTTAACTGATGATGGAATAATAAAGCGAGTTGTTCGGAGTTCCTTTTATTCTGTGTGAGCTGTTAAACATGTGGAATTCGGTTCAATGTATAAAATACATTTTCTGTTATTTTGATTTTTGATTTTTGATTTTTTGAAATGTTTTCGAAGTGTTTTTATCCATGATATTTTATTTTATTAAAACGTAAAACAACAATCGGTAGAATTTAACTTTTTCGTTTCGTGCCATGCGTAGTGGAGTTTTCCAAAGCGCTTAGTTCGGACACAACCTTCCAGTTATAAATCTAGCATCAATCACTAAAACCTGAAATCAATTAATCAATCAATCGCAAGCCGTACAAGTTGCGAACCATAGTTGTATAGGCTATTTGTGTGCAACTCCAATCTTTCTGAGTGTGTGTGTGTGTGTGTGTGGTGGGGGCGTTAAGTAAACAAATAAATACATTTTAATCAAACATCGGTTTTAACAGTTTATTTTCGTTTATTTGTACGTGATCTGCATCTGTTTGTAAGTTATTACTTGTTGTATGATGATTTGTATACTCTTTTTTATATTAACCCCGCAAGTATGCACCCTACGAATTAGTTCGACATAATGCGATCCAGATAAGCGTCTTCTTTTATTATCACCGTCTTCAAATATCTGACGCCATCCCTTCTTAATGTTGTTAAATTGTACAGAAGATGTCATTTAGGTTGCGCGCAATGTCTCAGTGACAAATTCAATACTAAGGTATTTGAACAAAACCATAGTTATTCGTGTCAATTGTTTCAATTCATTTCAATAATGCAATTATCAATGTCAATTAACGGCACTCAGAGTCTCCTAAACATTCGACAAGTAAACGAAACTTTTTTTGAAGAATGAATTAATATCTTCAATATATTTTTAACATGATTGCAATTTTAGAACAATAGTCCCGGTTTGTCTACGAGCATGAGCAACTCATTGTTTTATACATTCATCTGTAGAGTTCTATATGCACTGTCGCATAGAATACACGGGAATCATGTCTAATCATAAATCACCGTGCTCTCAGTAAATCACACAACCTGTTTCACCTAAAGCAGCCAATAATCTAGAGATTTACTAGATATTATCAAATTCCGTATTATAAATTATATTTTAATATTTCCGTTAATGGGCTAAGTTTGTTTAGCACGAACGCCGCGAATAACGTAACTAGCGAGTTGTTTATCACGTGATAAGAATGGTTGCGTTTATATTCCTCAGAAGCCTTTGCTCGCTAGTTTCTTCTCTCAAAGGATAGTTATGACATTTCACATCCGCTATGTATACTCTGCAGTAGTTACTATACCTTTATTTCTAGAATTAACAATGAGGCTATGTTACACAGGCCTGTGCTCTAATATATCGGTGTTATGTTTACGAAATGAGAACAAGTGCCACTCTCTCGTCTTTTAGTTTGTGTGCCATTTTCTTTCTTGTTTAATAATAAACGGTTATTTGATTCATCTTGTTATCGTCGATTGGTTACTTGTTCTGAGAAATCTTAAACTTCCAGGTCAAAAATTGTTAATGAACACAAATATTGCGAGTTTTGTATTTTTTCATCATTGTGGCACAAACAGTTGTAATCAACCTTGGCATGCATCATCTAGTTGTACAGTCGGAAGGAAGTGGATGTTTTATTTAGTTTGGGCTTATTTTTTTGACACACACACTAATGTGACCCATAAACAGCAGATATTTGATTTGGTGTACTTTTCATAAAGTTAGCCGTATTTTATCTTAACGTGTGAATACATTGTTATAAAATGAACTAGCTGATTAATTGTTAATTGGAAATGGATTGCAAGCAGTGGAAATCATCAATCTTTAATAGCGGCTTTCAATAACTCAGATGTACCTAGATTCTGTTTATTTCAACCAAGGTAATGTAAATGCCACACATGTTCAAGATCAAGTAAATCTGGGGTGATTGTAAAGTTTGAAGACAAATTTTGTTTTTCAAAATAAGAAATAGACTTGGGTATTTTCCAAGCCAAAGGTTGTGTTGTGTGAGTTTGTTGTTTTTGTGATAGTGAAAAAAGTTCAGAGTTTTTTGAAAACAAAACAACTTCAACTTATATTACACTTCAAATGAGCATGTCACATGGTGCTTTCTTACATAACAGACTAATGAGTTAATTTCTTGGTCTACATGATATTCTTTTTAGACTGTATTAACATGTACCTAGATATATGTGTGTGCTATATATTCACCACATATGTCCTCCATCATTCAACTCTTATTACCTTTTCTTGAGATATCTGTAGGTTACCCAAAACAACTCAAGATCAAGATCTATTCAAAATCATGCCTCTAAGAATTTATCTAGAACTTGAGATGATATACCGGTTTTAATTTGTCGATATCCCTGTGCCAGTGTTATTACTCTTTAAAAAAAGAAAAATATAACCAGTGTATATTTTGGGTAAGCATGGTGCATATCTTATATGTTTCGTCATGTTTCACTAATCCTAACCTCTAAATAAGGAGCAAAAATCATTAACATTAAATCGGACACAACCATTACGATGGTGCTATGAAGCTTATTTAACACAATATTAAACACAATCGCTTCGCCAGAAAGAGAATCCGATTGTGTGTTTTCACCTTAGGACAGTTATAAGCAGCAGTACAAGTGCAGAGATAAAAACTCAAACAGACTCCAATTGTGCTGTCTCGAGTTGATTCGGCCTCTTTGTATAGCTTTGAATCGGATATCATGAAAATATTCATATAAACTTCGATAAGCATGTTCAGGAACTACAATGAAATGATCATAGGAAACTGCGGGAGAAACAAAGATTTAGAACTGCGAGACAGAAGACAGTTTATCTAGTAATACTTACTTCTCCAGAACAGCGCAGTTCTCCCTCGGTTTGCTTATTCCCTCGTGTTCAATCGTCAGCAGAACTGTAACATTTCCAAATGAGATTGAGTGGCAGAGTGGAGTAGTCAGAACAAGAAGACGGTTTTGGTCAGAGAACTGAACTTAGAAACGCCGTTCAGTACTTGTGAGTACAAGATGATATTTAGATTACCACTTGATATTTTATCTGCTTATCGGATAAGGAAGGCTCACGATTGAAACAGTAAAGGAAGAAATCCGAACATAATTCGTTTTGTACGGATACCATGTTAAGGTGGACAACTTCTTTAACAAAGTATGCCGTAAATCCACATTGATGTGTGACACTCAACTATCTATACTATATTATACAGATTAATAAACATTATTTTGGGATAATGATCTCTTGACCGAATTTGCGTCGAATTTACGTCGTCCTAAAGTGTCAAAAAATGGCTGGTAGGATAGCTGGTCGTTGAGTAATTGATTCCTCTAGTATTCGATTTGACTTTTAAATAATTGATAGATTTATTGATATCAAATCAATCAGTCGTTTTCGTATCTGCACAGAGTTATGTCAGTCCATTCTCTATAATTCCTTTAGTTTTTCATTTGCTAGGGTTTCTGTAAATGTTATCCTGGTAAACTGAATAACAAGGTCCCGTTACGGAAAATTGGGAGTCGGACCTGTCGATGCTTTACTCCCAAACTTGGGAAAGTACGACCGTTTAAATGGAAAAAAAAACTAACATACCATGCACTCCCGAATCCTATTATAAAATCGACTTTCGCCATTTAAACAAGATGTGCTTCGCTTTTTATCCTCGCCAGTCGACAGAACAACTTTTACTCCGCTATGCTTCCTCGATTTAAATGTCGAAGAGCATTGTGGGGGAAGTGGATTACATGTATTTAGACTACAACGTTCAGGCAAACATAGCTCAGTCAGTTGAACTGTCGGCTGGCGATGATAAAAAGAGACGTACATCTCGTTTGAATGTTGAAGGAAGACTTAATTTTAGGTATATAGTAGCTTTTTTGTCATTTCAACAGTCGTACTTGTCCAATTTTGTAAGTAAAGCTTCGACCTGACCGATCCAAAATTTTACGGAACGGGATCTTGTTGTGCAGCATTATCAGGTTCAAGAGAGAAAAATGATTATGAATTTATTTTTAATGTAGCGAGACACTTACCTATTGATAGTTTATATTTAAAATCATATTTGTACACATAAATCTACATATTAATAACTAAATTAGGGTTTATTTGGAAAAAACAGTTGTTTATTCGGCCTCCTGCAGCTTAGGAAAATAACGGGATCGAAATGGCCTTGATAGCGGGACGCAATAGTTTAACTAAATGCGACTTAGCCCGATTCTTAGTTTCTGTAGAGTAAAACAAAGAGGTGGTGATTAGCATTTATGAATTAAAGTACTATTTTGGCCTTAACTGATGAAAATATACCATAAGTTTGCCCGATCACTTTCTTTCTCTTATTATTTCCCATTTCAATATTTTCAGCATATGTAGTCTTTTAGCAAATTCAATTTAGGGAATTAAGTCATTTGGGCTTAATGATGTGACGATTTGATATTCAACAGTTGAGCGCTTTTGCTGAAATATTTACTGTTTTAGATTTGCTTTGTGTGTGTGTTGTTTTTAGTTTTTCTTGATTTTTTTTCTGGTCAAAAACAAGATCTTTTGTGAACAATTTGAATTGTATTTATACACTATATAGCATCACATATAACCAGTAAGAAATTTCAAACTACTTCTGCCTTCTTGCTAATTTTGACTTTCCCTTGTCACGATGGCAATTTTGTACCAATCATAATATTTACACGCTCTGGGCTAATCTTTAATTGGACTAAGCTATTTTCAAATTTTAAAATTCTTTTATTTCAACATAATTGGATTCTGTGATCTGTATGCTAACTGGGTGTTTTTTGTCTTCAGGAAAGAACCCTCAAGTTGTCAATCTGGAAGCCGCATGTTCCTTCATAGTGGTGGAACTATAATAAATTAATCTATCTGAAACGTTTCAATAATCGAGGACACCAGGTTAGTTGATGTATGCTATGAAATCCATTAACATAACAAAGTAATTGAGTTTTTGCCGATGAATTGCCACATACCGTTAAAAGAACTAGGACTAACAAGTGTCAATAATGTTAATAAGCCGTTCATATTCCACGATAAGAAAAATAAAAAGAACAAAAGGCCATTTAACAAAAATCTAAAATCCACAACATAAATTATTCTTTCACACACTTGAGCATGTCAGATGAACCTATATTTTGTTTTTGACTACCAAGGTAATGTAACCGTGGGATACATGTAATGACCGCAGCTTCAGTTTATTCTTCTAATTGAAAAACTGTCTTGGCACATCTGTAGCCGTGGTACAAAGTGGAAGACATCAATGATAAATTGAAACTAGTAATCAGACTGTAGTTTTTCAAGATAATAAACCGTTGGCATAAGTAAGTCCGTTCGAGATGTGTGAGTTTGATCGATGTGCACAAGATGATTCGGCGAGGGAATTTTTCTACCTAACTCGTTTATCGTTTTTTTTTATCTGAAAGTAAAAACAGCTCCCGTCTTCTAGATGACAAAACACCTTTCTCGCCTAACTCTGGCGGGTTTTTCTTTTTTGAACTAATAAAACATTTAGTGCGTTGGGAAAACGACCTGCAATGTATATCACATGGAAACCGTTAAGATACACTTTTTATTAAACATGTCACACGACGGTCCCTCTTTTAAGGAAAGGGTAATTTCAAGAATTGATTTAGCTGTAAAGCGAAATGGTAATTATAGGGTCTGTAAATAGGCAATATGTCAAGTAAGTCACGTTATGTGAACGAGATTCAGTCCAGATCTGGGTACATGCTATTTTTGTTTACTTGTAGCATCACATTGAAAATTGGAGACATGCAAATTGTCATACCCGGTCCTATAACTGCACCAAAGTAGTTTTCAAATTCTGAAAGACCGCTTTTCGAAGCATACGGTCAGAGTTTCAACGATGTACCCGGATGTCAAATGAATCAAACGAGACTTAAATGACCTATTGACCTGTAGCGTATCACTAAACGAATAGTTCATCCTTACCCTCTGTGATCATAGAAGCAAAAATTAGACAAAAGAATAACGCATCAAATTAACAACATGTAACATGGCATTTGTTGAAAGTAAGAAAGTTACTAGAATTGTAATTCTATATCATTTCTTATAGTAGCATCAAGCTTTGTGTTGGTAATGATCTGTATCCTATCTTGTAAATAATAGTTTAATTGTTGGGTAATTCTTTTCTAGACAGGCGGAAGAATATAATGATACAAGGTATATGTGTTTAGCTGAGGATGGCATGATAAAGTCGAAATATATTATTTATTGAGACATGATTTCCTTTTGGACGTTTTTATTATTCTATACTATACTTTCAAGTGCTAACTAAGAAGTATTACAAATGTATGATGTATGTTTGTTCGTTTTGTTAGTAAAGTACCTTCGTTCATTAAGCGCTGCATCAAACAGAATCAATCTTACTGTTTCAGGCCATCTTATTTTTATTTTTTTTTAGTTTATGGCATGTAAACAGTATATATACTGTCAGTTATTAAAATCACAAGGTGTCCATATCAATATTTGTTTTTGATCCCTTTACACCCAAAATGCACTCAATTCATGTTAGGTCACACATACTAAGACTAATCAGCCTTAATAATACATTTAGCACGTTAGAATAACACAAGTAGATGCCTGATGACTATAATAAAAGGAAACAGTAGTGACAGTGGACACAAGGCTTTTAAATCGTATTTTTCAATTGTGATGGGGTCGAGTATGTAAAATTAGAAATACGAACATCTATAGAACTGTTTCATTTTATCAGCCGTAACTGTTGGTGCCAAGTTCCAATAAACTACATCCGTTACCCTTTGAAGACCTCCATTAAGCAATTAATCAATCAATTCACACACACTTCTGTTTTTGTCGCCTTAAATTTCTCTTGGACACATTCACGTTTACATTTCCCATTAATTTTCCATAATATACGAAAGTGGTTTTGATGATATCATACACTTTCTTTACTCTTCGCTTCCCCGCAAATCTGATAATCTTCCTGTGATTCGCCGTGTTTGTAGATACAAATTGTCTTCTTCATTTATTCCTATGTATCTAATAAAGCCCAAAGTTCTCCGATTTTCTGTTTTGGTTCATTGCTAACTGGCTAAGCGTGTAATAACTCTGGGGATTGTGTCTATTGAGCTCTAGAATAAGCTGCTCAATGATGCCTCAATTTAAGTACTGTAAGTCAAATGTGGAAAAGCAAATCCGCTTTTCAGTTTAACTGGCCTCAAAACAAAAAAGATTACGTCCGGTGACTTAGGGAAGTTCGCATATTTTTTATGATCCTTTGATTAGTATGATTTTTAAACATCCGACTTTTTATTTTTTTTATTTTTTTTTTGTTTACTTTATTATTTAATAATTTATTCATCAATTGCCATCTTCAATCTTCGGATGCCACCTTACAACCACATTACTGCCCTATAATCTACGTTCAAAGCTTTCTTCATCCATCTATGCTATAAAATGGTAATTTAGACTACTTTATACATCTAATTAACAAACATTATTAATCCAATAAAGAGTTTGGTTTACCAATGTATCCTCTTGTGTATTTTTAACCATCACAACTCTCAGCTTAATAATATTACTACAGGCAACACATAAAAGAAACGTTTTCGAAGCTATCTTTAAGCGTAAATGGAGAATCACCTCAGTGGCACAATGCTGCCCATATTAACATTTAGAGTTACATACTAAATATAGACATGAATCAAAGGGCGAAGACGATAGAGCGTAAGGATGAAGCGAGGGATACCATTAGGGCAATGTATTTTACCACCACCTTTGCGCATTGCTGTTGGCTACGACAATTCATTCAGATCAATCTTGGTCCGGTGGTGTTATAGAGCAAATAAGGTCAAGTATAGCGAACAAAATCAATAGTCGATCGAGGAAGAACTGTGCATTGATAATTAGATGTCCTTTAAGAGCAGTTGACCAGTTGTAGAGTTAGGAACATAAGATATTGTGTAATTCATCACGCCGCACTATTTTAACAGAAGAGCTTTATGTCTTTCCCAAACTAACAAATTAACCATTAGCAAACAGATTTATTCTTTATAGCTAGACTTTTATTGGTTTTATTATATTAAATATGTTTCTGTGATCATTAACAAGTTTACTGTGGTAAAGTTATAGATAACGAACCTTAAAAATACAAAAATATAAGTACAGTTTAAATAAAGGACAAATGTAATAGCAGAATAATAACAAAAACAATAAAAATAAATTGTCAAAATGATGCAAAAGAGCGCAGCAAAGGTGTGTCCCGAAATGCCAAAATAAAATCTAATATTGTATAAAGTCTTGAATAAACTAAAGCTTCTCTAAAGCGTTGGTGTTGTGTGTAGACACATACATCTGGAAACAGTTACTGCCCGACTTCTAATTTATGTTGCCTTTGCTCTATCCGTTTGGGTAGTTAAAGCCAGGTTGACTTTTTCCGCCTAATAACATTCCCTAAATACCCGATTTTAACTAGAATTTAAGGCATGGGAGATTTCAAAAGGTAAAAACATGATAGCAGGTGATGCGATCCAAACAAAATCATTCAGTTGTGGTATCTTCAATGCAGTGCTGGATCTTTGAATAGATTGTCACCAGAATGGATCCCTCCTTATATTGATTTAATACAATGAGGAGAATTAGCAATTAACCTGGGGTTGGTTGAAATATCGAAAGTAATATTATATTAAGATTTAAAACAATGAATTAATTTAATCGTGCAGACCATTATTTTTTTTCTGTATAATGGTTATCATTTTACAGATTCTGTCTTTTGGTTCATCTTTTAGATTGACAATTTAATCTCGTATATAGTTACTCAGTTTGGCATAAATCATTACATTGAATGGACTTGCCAATAATGGAAATATGTAGAAAGACACTTCTCTAAACAAGTTTTGTGGCCAGATGGGTTCGACATATTAAATAATAAAAAGTGCGTATACGTTTTCTTAATTCTTTCACCACATCTGTATAATACAGGCATATTTACCAGCTGTCATTAGCTTATAACATTCCACAGTGGAGATAGTGGTGAAGGCGATGTCTAAGAATGACATGTGTGCTGTTTAATGCTTTGGGATTAATAAATGTACCGTGAGCGATCAGATTAATAAAATACCATCGCAATTGTGATTAGGGCCTAGCTTCAAAGACCGGTCATATCGATCTGAGGCCATCGGGGATCATCAGACATTCACATACGATAACCATACGTGAAATCAATATTCAGTGAAGTTGCTTTTTGCTACTTATTATTGATTTTGCTCCTCAAAGAAGATGTTCTTGTAGATGTAAATGTAACTAGATTGACGCAAATAGTAACATCAATATGAACAAAACATCAATATCGACAAAATTAAAGTAATTCTTTCAAAACACTGGAGGTTTCCATATCTGAAACAGCTACGTTTTCATTTCCCTCATTTGCCACTGCAGTAAACGGTTAAAATTGGTGGTTTATTAAATTGAGAAAACATTGTCTGGCTATGTTTTCATTTCCCTCATTTGCCACTGCAGTAAACGGTTAAAATGGGTGGTTTATTAAATTGAGAAAACATTGTCTGGTTATGTTTTCATTTCCCTCATTTGCCACTGCAGTAAACGGTTAAAATGGGTGGTTTATTAAATTGAGAAAACATTGT
>JAVFBZ010018721.1:0-11636 GCA_032466195.1 Katharina tunicata | reverse complement strand
GTGACAATGTTCATGTCACAGTACAAATCTCCAACAGAACATGAAACGTTTGTATTGATCAAATGCAAATCATTAGTTTTGTTTCTGAACGTGATCATAAATTACAGGTCTTTTTTTGTCATATGAATCCTGCATGTTATAGACTACCAATTAAGGTCTCATTACGGAAAACATTCTACTTCACGATATTAGCAATCAGATGAAATACCAAATGTTAGAATGTGAAAATATTCCTTTAGCATTTAATTATGAATATCGTGAACAGGTTCGGCCGATGCTTTCTATAATATGCATGTAAGATAATATTTATATTAATTAAATTTCATCTTTCAAAATTATTGTACGCTGCACCTTGTAAGTTATAAATAAACCAAGACGATTATTTACACATAACTGTACATAGGTAATTGAGAACGTGCCGAAAAAAAAGAAAACGCAAGATTTTTGGCCGTAATTTTACTCATAAAATTGATGATATAATGTTATGATATATAAAAATTAAGTCTTGTGAATTTTCCAATTTATTAAACATTATAACCAGAATTTATCGGAAACGCGTTACCTCTGTCAATATTAAAGACAATATTCAACTCAGATGAGTCTGGATCTTTTCGCCGTGCGTTATATCTAAGACAGGAGTGTGTGCATGTAAGATCTGCTTGAGCTTGAAACTGGATATATTACTACAAGAAAGTTTTCTGACATGAGTTGAACTTACCCGAAGGACATCTTTATCTATGAATCTGATGTTTTCTTCTAGGCACATGGTTTCTACATCAGTGTCTCAAAGTTCTATCGCTCATTTTAACATAACGTCTTAAATTCCAAGCAATTTGATACAATCAGTCAACTTTCAGATGATTTTATGTAAATATGCTTGGTATACTAATGAAAGTAAAACCTACCATGATGCGATCAGATCTATCTTGATTGACTCGTAGTGATATAGGATGCGTGGATAAAAAAAAAATTAGACCATGGTAACATCTACATTTACTTACAAATAAATGTTATCAACGTCGTCTAACAATTTCATCGAAAAATACACCAGCACTTCTTTAAAGTGTCTTTTTTATTCGTTACGATACCGTCCGTTACAGTAGTTACTCGAGGGGAAAATGAAGACAATAGTTATCGTGTGGTAACGTTATTAGGAGAATTTTCTTTTGGTTATGTAAACTTCGTGACATATAACAACACTGTTACAAGAACAATACATCGGAGCGATAAATACATGGTTTAAACCAGAAATTCTGACTCAGATCCTCGATAAGCCGTTGCTAGATATTCATATTTGAGCTATGGTAACGTCGTGTGGCCTTTCGGATAAGGTAATGCGCCTTGTAACACTGAAACTCCATAATGATAGTAGTTTAGCCATTAAGCCACGGACGGTATAATCTGACATGCAGACCATTATATTATCAGCATGCAGGAGTTGAGCCTAGACTCGAACTATGGAATACCATAACCATCATATTGTAATATATAGTCTGATAGGAGACAATGTGTGTATGCTTGACGATAAGTGTCAAAGAAGTCATTCGGAATGAAAATAAATGGATTTCCACGGACAGATTCTATATATCATCTATCAACTGATGGCAGCAGCATGACGACATGATCACTAGGGGGACAGGGAATCGGACTGATGGTTATCTACATGTATGTTCTTGAACATCATTTGGCAAGATAGCTAAGCTGAACGGTGGCTTCCACCTCGTGTTGGGAGCATCGAACGCTGGTGGTGTCATGGAAGGAGATATATAAGTCACTAACAATTGAAAATAAAGCCTTTTAAAGAAGATTTAAAAGCAGACATACAATTTATTTACTAATTGAGGTAGTGAAACTATTCCATTAAGGAGCGGCAGTGTCTCACAAGTTTCGAGAAAGAAGTGTTGGACAGTTTTGAACATTGGAGGTTAAGACAGTGGTTCCGTGTTGGATTATTATGAACATCGGACAGACGACGGAATGAGTTTCGAAAAGAAAATGGAAGACATTGAGGTTTATAGATATACTTGAGAGAAAAAGAGATAGAAATTAATTTGTTTAGTTGATAGGTATTAGGGATTTTTAGATCTCTGAAAAGAGCTTCCTGGACATCCATAATAACAAATAACACTAGTCTCATTCCATTCCATATACACTTAAACTGGATCAAGGGGCTGCTGTCTAGTTAAATACATTTCAAGCTCCACGCACCTCTTGTCTCCTATTAACACACTGGAGTGGAGTGAAGTCATATGATGTCAAGGGTGTCTGACAGCTACCGCTTTAATGAAGGTTTATAAATTAGAAAGTTACACCAAGACGTGTGGAATATCTTAGTGATTCCATTGATAATTTGATCAGGGACAAAATATTGTCAATTTAACAGCATATCATACGTAACAACTAATCTCGGGTTATGAACTTTCAATCGCTAATAGGGAAACCTGAGGTTGTACAGGTCAGTTGGCACGAGAGAGTAAATTGTAACCAAATACACGGATTAACGCATTTCGGCGCAATTACGCAATTGCTGGAATATATTTAAAATATTAGTTGGTGGCTTTACTGCTTAAGTAAATAATCCCAAGGTTGTTTTGTGAAATAGGCTACAGAGTTTCTATACCATTTAATAATACTAGCATTCTGTCATTCCGACACACGTATCACCATACGTACCGAAGGGAATCTTACTACTCGGAATACATTTCCAGCTCCACGGAACTACTTGGCGCCGACTAACTCATTGGAGTTAGATAAGACGATGCCAGTGGGGATTAAAATAGGGTTTTTCAAAGCTAGTTTAATGAATTAAATTAATTTTACTTCAAGTCACAGGAGATATCTCTGTGATGCCACTGTTATTTTTAACAGGGTCAGGATACTTATAACCTTACAGCTTATCAATTACGATAGCTGGTCTTTGGTTAGTCCTCACATAAAACTGGTGAAATGTCTAAATACTGCACGGGACACGTTAAACTAAGGCTAACGTGTATTCAAATAGAAAGAACAAGTTTTGCTCGATAAGAGACAAGTATAGACTATTAAGAAGAATTCTCCGAAGAATTAAGTACCTCGTCCATTTAGCGCTGGACGATAATTGGACGGTAATTATTCCTAGACAATGAATATTATCATTTCTGTCACCTAAACTTTTCGAAGCAAAGTAAGAAAAAAAAAATCCCAACCTGTTAACAAACACCTGTCGATTTTTAGAAAATCATTGTGTTTATGGCACAATTTATAATTTGTTCTTAGCATATACAGATCGGAAGATACAATAGTATTAGCCAAATCGTGTAAGTAAATTGTCCCAGCTCTAGCTATCTTTTGTGACAAGGTCTGACGAAGAGATCTGGAATGCTTTCATGTTCAAGTTGTATGCATTGCTGACCCAGTGAAACAGTGAGGAATTAATAATCTGCCTAACTTATACAATACCTGCCACGTGGTCTAAAACATCACAGACAGAAAACACCCAACTGCTGTATTAACGAAATCATTTATTTCGCTTTTCAGATTTCTTACTTTACATCAAACCTGACACAAAAGTAGTACTAAATTGTCGTGTTTCATGTTTATTTCCTGCTCATAAATTATTTTATGATGGGGGCAATAATTAGTTTAATGGTTTGTTTAGTGCTAAACCCTGTGCTTCGTATAATATCACTTTAAAGTGAGGGTCCTGGCTCCAGTAACCCAGTTATAATTTGAAATGTTGCCCTTCAACATACTCAAATGTGCTATAGAAATATTATTCTTCCGTCCTTATAAATATCTGCACAATAGAAACTATTTCCCTGTCAACGACCACTGGTAGTCGACATTTTGGGTGTGGCTTCTCTCCCTGCATGTGTATCGGGTACAGCCTCACAATTAGGTCATCATCGCCGCGTGCCGTAGTTAATATGAGAAAGATGTCTCAAGAAAAAGATCTGATTGGTCAATAATATTTGAGCTCGTACATTTACCATTAAAGTGCAGTAAAATGGTTGCCGTGAAAATTATAAGTGAACTTTAACATTGTCCGATGTTTATACCTTCATTATACACCACAAGTAGCTTGAATAGAAACATAAACAAAACAAATAGACACAAGAAGCAATGCCCTTTCTATACCCTATGTTCATATGATTGCATCCCGCACCGCCTGTTGAAAAAAGCCCTATCAATCAAAATGTGACACGGTGCCCCCAATGGAGCACGGGCACCATAACCACTAAACATATCGCTGTATGCATGCTTTTATTTATACATGCCCTTTTTTATTATCCCGTACCAGTATATATATATTCCCAGCAGGTCAAGTAGCTTTTAGGCACGCTGCTAATAAAATTGCTAGCAAACTCTTGACACTGATGTAATTATAATTGGGATAGTCTTGCAAGAAATTGACTTTTAGCTAATGGTGAATAATAGTCTTCCATTAGATCTGCGTTGGCTTTACGCTGATAAATTTATTGCATTGGACAAAAATGAAAGTAGATGTAATTTTTGTTTTATGTTCTGCCAAGATTGTTAATGACGGCATGCCTGGAGTACAGATTAGTAAAGCACATTACGATTCTTCTGATAAAATAGGACAGCTACCTGATCGAATGCTTCTTTTTACCCCGTGGTGAACTTACTTACTCTGCTGTTGGCGCTTTTGTTGTTGTTCTTGTTGATGTAACACTAACTAAATGGAGCGTTTCTCTGTCAAAAATGTTAGGATTGTTCTGAAAATTAGACAATATATACCTGATAGTACTACGCAAGTCATAACGGAGCCGGAATTTTACCATGGTTTCTTTAAAAAGTGAGTTTATAAATAATGCACACAGCACAAATTTCAAGGCTTTGAGGCATATTTTAATAATACATGCTTCAAAGCCTGCAGCCACATGATTCATATCTGTGTATACATGCACACATCACTAATGTCAAGGTGTTGAGGTATGTATTATTAACACATGCCTCAACACCTCGACATTTGTGCCTGCAGCCACAGGATTCGTATTTGCTGCAGGTCACGGGGTATGTCTCGCAGTGCGGTTTTCTCTTGTAAAAATGAACCGTGTTGAAATGAGGTGGATTTATATGGGAAGGTTGAAAAGGTAATACTGGAAATCCTGTATAGAATCCATTTATTTGGAAATTAAGGAAATGCCTGAAAGACTTCGGCCAGTGGTTTCAACCAATTGGCTTCGTCTACAACTTATGTGATACTTTGACAACTACGACATTTCTTTCACAAAAACGCTTGGTATAACCGAAAACGAACTTTTAACCATATACAATAAATACGTGCACTCATCATCCGTTATCTTGTTTTAAAACAGAAACGAAATAGGGTCAACTTTTATTTATGTATTCTTCTATTTTTATGCATTCTTTCTTAATATTTCTTTACATCCTATATGTACAACACGTTTCTGTTTTGCATATCATTACAAAACTCATCTAGCAGATATTTCTTGAGGATTCTCAATTCATTTCATGCGCTGGAAGCACTTACTCTACATTACTATTTAATAATATTCTGTACATAGCCAGGGCTCCGATTCAACCTATAATACCCTTTTTCATAAGTGTCATCTTGAACTCTGGCGTTAGCAATCATAATTAAACTTTTTTTAAACCAAGCCTGGATACATGATCCGATGTCTCGTGTTCAGCAAATTTGAACGTAACATGACACACTGTGGCGCGTATGCCGTGGATGTGAGGTAAAAGTTAGTTTGTTCTGTACAGTCCTTTTTTGCTTTCGTAAAGGCTAAGTAGCTGTCACAACTGTAATAGGTGAAAGGGCAAAGGTCAAATAATAACCAGGGTGATCAAGATCAACATATAAATTCGAACATCAATGCCTTCTTCAGACTCGATCCATGCTGTGAGAAACTGACACACTGGGAAGTGCAAGTTTCAACACTGTGCCAGTTTACACGATTGGCATTAAATGTATCATAACTTTTCAACATAATGAGGAGAAATAATCACAATTTCGATCCGTGGATAGCTTATCTCACCTGTCACTGCATTACCATTGACTCAAGGTTAAGTCATTGAAATTAATTAACCGAACTTGAATAATATACAAGGAGACTGTGTAGGTAACTGATATTATATTCACATATTCTATGTATAGTATGGACAGAGCTAACCAGAGGTTGGAAAAACATTTAAGGGAACCGTCTTTATTTCCAAGGTATAGTTGTAAAAGGTATTTTATATTTAGTTATATAGCATTGTCTTAGATTGAAGAGATTGTAGTTTCAAACATGTTGCAAGCTGAGACACTTGGCGAACTCGAAACCAGGACCTCACACTAAGGCACCCAATCACCGCTAACCAAAACCACTCAGCCATCCTGCAGTCCGGTATTTGAGTCCAGGAAGGGTCTCGGCTCGCAACATTTTCTTGTCTGGAATCTGTTTACTCAAGTAGGATGTTAGCACAAATTAGATTAAAATACTGTTACCTGTCATTATCTAAACGACACCAAAATGTTGTATAGTTGTGAAACATAGTTAAAGTAAGATAAGCCCCAAAAATTGCCTCGTCTTGTTCTTTCGCATGGGCTGCTGTTCATTACTTACGTAGTTTCTTAGGACACCCCTCTACGATAATGGATTGAAAACATTATAGACTTTGATAACTAACTGTAGGCCCACGTCGTGCCATTAGGATAGATTACTGGTCTTAAAATATCGCTTAACTTATCAATCTATTAAACGATGAAAAATAGTCGTAACTCTGATCCGTGGTTGGCTTATCTTATCTGGTGTCACTATATTAATTGGTACGTAATGTAGGTCTACGAACTTGCAATGGTGTTTAATGATCTGTCAAGATAACATCTTACAATCTGTGCGGATTTGAGTTGATAATACTAGAAATATGTTAATAAGCGACTACCATCTTCTTTGACATCATAAACATAATAATTGAGTAAAATGATGAATTTCATGTTTGCTCCTTTCGTTCATCAGCACATCATCACAAACTATCATACATTTAACATATTATTTACTTAAAAAAGAAAAGTTTATAAGTTTCGAATATTCACTGCCCTTTGACACTGTAATATGTGTAGATTAAAACACATTGACATATACTGTAAACATACGTATTTGAGATCTTGCTATCTGCTATCGATCGACATCACATACATGTACCTACAATTATGCCAGAAGAGAGTACTACTGTTAGAAGGACTGAGTCGTATTCTATAGTAATTTTAGCATCAAACACTATTGCACGAACGACAAAACTATATGTAAATATGTAAGAATTGAGGATTTCAACAGCCGTAAAGAAGTCATCACATTTTATTATTTCTATTTTCAGCACGATAAATAAGAATAGAACTAACAGATATGTGTAAAGGTAACGGGGAAAATTAAGTTTCAAATACGAACAATAAAAAACATGCCATGCATGAGTCAGAACAGACCATCGTACTCCGGTTATGAAAAGCTGTAATGGCCCACATTTTATATCTCTGATAAGCTATTTCCGACTTAATAACAAACAGACCATAGCTCATGTGGACATTTATGAAAAAAACTAAAATCAATTTCAAGGGGTTGTCCTGGTAATAAATATTTAAATAACAAATGTGCATTATCTGTTAAGATACAGCATAGCAAATTAAACGATTATTTTGTTAACATGACGTTATCGTGAGCTTATTTAAAAAAGTAACTCGACGAATTCCACATGCAGATGTGTGTTAAAAATTCCATGGACTACCAAAGTTGTCGATCGAAATAAAAAAGAAACAGTTCCAGCGTTATCTGAGAGGTTATTATCGTTTACATATTGAGGGAGGATCAGCGGTGGATATTATTAATGTAACAAAAACATGACGACACGGTTTACAAGTTAAGACCGTTTCCATTGCTTGAAAACGGTCTCAGCATCTAGGCCGAAACGTCGCTTATCAATATACCTAGAAGTTGAAAATCCATCTTAGTCGTCATGTTTGTTATATATTCTCAGCTTCTAAATGCTGCCTAAACAAGATATTTTTAATTTGATGGTGAATACAGAATTTATTTTCATACTAAATAACCAAAAAAGAGGAAAAGATAAATACATTGTTATACTAGATGCAATAAAATTGAATAAAAAAAATTATTATAATAACATCGTGTCTGACTAACTGCTGGTGGCGCATTAATTTGTTTGATTGGAGTTTTACGCCGTACTTGAGGCACAAGGGCGCAGGAGGATCTTACCGCATTGAAGGCATTTAAACAACCGTTTCAGTATGTTTAGTCGCGCATGGTAATTACCAGGTTGCCCAGCAAAAAGAGAAATATAACAGCTCTTATCTTTTTTGTCCCAAAACTCTAAATCGAATATTTGGATATTATCTATGGATTATAAGGTCTGGCTAATACAGATAAGTTGGAAACATATTGTTGTAGAGTTGGAGACATATGTTTGTAACATTTTCATCAAATTAATGATTTGTGTCTGATGCTAAAAGAATATTAAACATATAAAATTTCTATATCAATTCCTTTAGCAGATCAGTTGAAGTGAAATTTCTGTATAACAATAGGTAGTGGAATTCTTGTGCACTTAGAACAAATGGAAAGGCTAAAAATACATGTACATGTTGTTGTTTTTTGTTCCATGGTTTTACTTTAAACATAAAATACACTAACAGTTTCTTATTTGATGACTTCAGGTAACGTTCCAAATTATGATGTATTGTGTGTCCAAGGTCATCAACCTTAAGCAGACATCACTTGATATAATCTCGTCTGATAAGATGAAGTCGTTAAGAAAAATAGAACTATTTTTCATCGTTAGGCTACACTTATGCATTTTATGCTTTAAATATCTTTGAAGTGATTATAGCGCTAAAGGTGCCTACTCTAGCACTAAAATGCAACTTGCGCTTAACCAGAAACACGATATTCCACTGAATTAAAGATATTGCGAGGCATAGAAAGTTCTTAAGCTAAGGACGGGTTGTTGACGGATGCTTCCTGTGCCCTGTTGCTCTACGAGTTCAGGGGCAGTGGGAAGTCGGTTTGCTGTGGTGTCCTGTTTTAGATCTTACACTGTCTATATGTCATCAATGCTTTTGCGAGTGGTTAACTGTATTCATTTACAAACATCAATGATCATTTTTCTTTATCTGTTGCAGAAATGTTGTCTTCTGTTTCTTATTATTTCAAAGATATGTGGCAGGAAAGGTGGGATTCATCCGACTCTGCTAGGTTTTTCTCTCGTTTATGTCCAAGTATATCATTTAAATCATTTTCCTTAAACACTAGAAAAGCAGAGACGCTTATTTTTCAATTACATTCTGGGCATTTTCCTGTTAATTATTATTTGTTCAAAATAAACAAGCATGACGACGGTTTGTGTGAGCTATGTGCTGTTCTCGATACAATTGATCTTTTTTTAAATCTTTGTCATAAACACCATATTTTACGCCAAGAATTGTTTTTAAAACTTCAACGTCATGGTATCCATCGCCCATCATTGGTCAGCTTTTTTAATCCATCCCCAAGGCATCATTCCAAGGTTTTTAATCTTTTAGCTGACTTTATTATTCAAACAAACAGGTTTTATTAGTCCTGTGTCATTTTCATTGTGGCTATGTATGATATATCTGTGGCAGAAAGTGACATAACGTTGTTGCTATATATTTTTTTTTCTCCCAAGTATCTATGTATCTAATATATACAGTAAATATTACTGATAGATTAATGTTTAATCATATAGCGTATTACCATATTCATGTGAAGGTTACTCAGAGCAATGTTTTTTGCGCGCATAAGTCTGCCTTAGGCAGATTTGAATGCGCCGTTCAAACCAACCAACCAACCAAACAAACAAACATTTCAATGGCTAAACCTTAACTTGCCTCGAAACTGAAACTATTAACTTCGTGTTAGTAAAAATAACTGGTCTACATGTCCTGCTAGCCGGGCCTATATATCAATATCAACCAAGCCAAGAAAGGTATGGGGCATTCTGATATATATTAAGTATACACGAGAAAAGTTGGAATATCATACGATCCAATCTAAAATATACCATTTCAGCGCAGTGTGACCGACTCGTCTGCTTTCTAATCAGCAGATGTCACAAAATGTGCCAATAGCGTACAAAGTATGCGGCAGGGGAAATTCATTTTCCGTCTGGCATCCTCTGAACCAGTAGTAACGAAACAGATTGACAGACAGATTACTATCGTCAATCATAACTTGTTGTCCTTGTGCATTAAGTTTACCAGACAACAATAGGTTACCTCTACTCATGTCGGCCACAATTACTGACATATTTTGTTGCCAAGAGTGTAACATTTTATCTTACAAGCAGTTCAATACATGTATTTGTTTCAAATAAACCCACCGATGCTTTTCTGAAAGTAATGAAATTAGGTCTATCGTACAAAGTCATTTTTGTAAGCTTCAGTAACATTAGGTGCACGGAGTTGGGGTTCTCAACTTCTTCATACATCCGAAAGTATCGATATATTCTATAATTGTCGCATGATTGTATAGGTCCATGTATCACTCTTTGCCAAGTTGGCAAGATATTTAGTCCGGAGATTGTTTGGACTTTGGCAACGTCAAGTGTTCTATAAATTAACAGTTTGGGAGAAATCCGTAACTGTTGGCCCAAGTGATTGTAGTAATTGTTTTAACACCGCCTCCTATAAATCTTCTTGTATGGAGTACATGCACTTTGTTTCCTCTTAACATACACATATTATGTCCGACACTTACTGCAGAAAATCCGATACAGCTCGTTTCATTTCCCCTGTTTCTTGTTGTTTATTTCATCTTATACCACCAACTACTGTGATTGACATAAGTGTCAATGATAAACGTTGGGGCACTTAAAGTGTAAGTGATATCATGAATATGCTCCACAGGACTTTTAAGAACAAACTTGTTAGTTTATTACCCGAGCGATTGAAAAGACTCCCGATTGCCTTTGACTAATCTAACTCCACCGTGGTAACAGACGCTATACTTCTTAGATGTAATATTTTATTTTATATTTATTCTTTTTGCAGGGACACATATCTTGCCAAAGGAATTTAGAAGATCCGAAATTGTATTATAGTACAGAGTGATTAAGTAGTCAAAGTGAAATCCATGTTGTACTGG
Source organism: Katharina tunicata (assembly GCA_032466195.1). NCBI lineage: Eukaryota > Metazoa > Mollusca > Polyplacophora > Chitonida > Mopaliidae > Katharina > Katharina tunicata. The sequence goes on along the minus strand of JAVFBZ010018721.1, from coordinate 513 downwards.
CACTTTGCCTTTAAGTTTAAACCCGTATAAAGTGACGATGATAAAGAAATGGGAAAAATTAAGAAATATTTGTCTTTTGTGATTCTTGTGCAGGGAACCCCAAAAATCATTAATTACATAAAACCTTGGCTAAGTTACCACAACCGTAAATCGCTTGAATACTGCAGAGAAACTCCAACATGAAGTTAATCATATCTTGTGTCTGAAAGCGCTCCCAAAAACTATCGTCAGGAAACGATCAGTCCAATATCAAGCCACATATTTGATCTCATTAACATTTAAATGACATCAGCTACGCTCTCGTGGACAGATAATGTATGGACTCTGTCTGTAAAAAATCCATTGTTTCCCACCTCTATGGCATTTATTTCTTAGATGACGACCATAACTCCTATCGCACTGTGTATGAAAATATTACGATTGTGTGTTTTTCAGGAATCATAAGGCCCGTTCACACGGCAACATTTAAACCGGCTTAAATACCAAAGTGGCTTTAAGCCGGTTTAACTTTGC
>JAVFBZ010018699.1:0-11636 GCA_032466195.1 Katharina tunicata | reverse complement strand
AGGAAGGGTGATACAGGAAGGGTGGTACAGGAAGGGTGGTACAGGAAGGGTGGTACAGGAAGGGTGGTACAGGAAGGATGGGACAGGAAGGATGGGACAGGAAGGATGGGACAGGAAGGATGGGACAGGAAGGATGAGACAGGAAGGATGAGACAGGAAGGACGACAAAGGATTCAGTATTGAAAAAAGTTTTGTACATGTATTATTTATGACTGACAATCAATTGCAGCCAATAATTATTTGTTTGACGGGGGTTTTATGCCGTACTATGACGGTTATTTCACTGATTTGGCGGAGCGCCAGCCCAGTTAACGAAAGAAACCACCCTAAACAATCCTGTCAAGGCACATCACAAAACAGGACCCTTACATGACCATTACAGAAAGAAAACTGGACAACACAATAAATCGAAGTTTTGTCCTGAAGGTAATTATACAAACTGAGGTTGTGGTCAAGCACACGGTACCCAAGACTTTCGGCGTTTCATGAGTAGGGCAATACAAGAACGTAAGGATTTTGCAAAATGACAATTGTTTTGTTCTGCTTAGGCAAAGGCCATCGATCTAAATGGTGTCAACAGAGAGAAACTTGCAATATGTGTTCAGTTAGACAATCTACATCTCTACACGGAGACAAAATAGCGAAGAATGTACAGAAGAAAGCAATCAAGTGTTTGTTAATAAAACCATTCTAGAATGTCAATAGTCTATATTCTATAAGTCTTTATGATTCATGAGTGTTTATAGCCTAGATTCTAATGTTAATTTGTGGATCCCTTAAAGTCGTTACCACAAATCGGATCACGTGAATAACTTAATGTTAATGACCAATGCAAAGATGAATGGTTACAGGTTTATCGCCAAAAGGTCACGTTCAGTCTCAATAAATTGAGAAACGTCCTCCAAATTAGAAACTTTGCTTTTCAAGTCTGTTGGGTTTTGCTTAACGCTGTAATGTACAATTTCATAATCCATTTCCCATAAATTGAGAAAGCGAAACATATTCTGCGTCACTCTATTTTTATTCTCTACCAATTCGTCGTAGGTCACAATTATGCGGTCGTCTGCTCCTAACCATCGTGTCATTTCGTCCACGGTGGTGGACCAGTATTTCTTCCAGGTGGTGGCGTAATCTCTAAACTCGTCCCAGTTGATATCCACTGCCGTCTGTTTAGGCATCCCCACAGTGTACCATTGATTCGTGGCGTAGGCTATCTTCAACGAAACAAACGTATCCAGGATATTTGGCCGGTACAATAGGATGACCTTTGGCTGGGTCATGACCTCAAGGATGTCCTTCAAACACAAACCATTATCTCTAAAGTGTTCTAAGAAAACTTTGACACCAACAACTGTCTCCTCAGTGTCTCTCAGGAGTTCTTGGATATATTTTAGTAGATTTTGTCTCGATGCACCTGTCAGATGTTTCTCAGCGAGTGTTTCACGATTAAGCGGCTCGTGAAGACATCGTATCAATGGATGGTTATTTAATAAATCCATCAGAAGAGTGGATCCGGAACGAGCTGTGCTCAGCAAAACAAAATGGCGTCTTGGTATCTGGACATCTTGTGGGGAGTTTTTAGTAGTTGCAGTTTCCATTGTGAGAGACCGAACTCAAATAAAATGTTGTTGTGTCTTTACTCGCAAAAGTCAGTGTTGCCGTTGATTCCGATGCCGTATAAATGTTACCTGTCGTTGATACAGTAACTCCTTCGAATTTTTCTGTGCAGAAAATGAAAGGTTTTAAGTAGTTTCTCTGTTATATCTTTCATGTTATTAACTTATATGAGGAATCAGTTGGAATTTTAAATTGCTCAATTTCTAGATGCGATGACTGTTAGATAACAAACTAGTTTTAGTTCTAAAAATACTTGATATGAAAACACAATACAGAGTCAATTAATAAGGGATATAAGTAAACAGTTACGCTGGTTATGTCTTTAATAGGCAACTAAACAATGTGAATAAACACACGATACAATAATGGATTTAATTTGTACACAAGGTATGCTGGTTATGTGTTTAATAGGCAATTAAACAATGTGAATAAACACACGATACAATAATGGATTTAATTTGTACACAAGGTATGCTGGTTATGTGTTTAATAGGCAATTAAACAATGTGAATAAACACACGATACAATAATGGATTTAATTTGTACACAAGGTATGCTGGTTATGTGTTTAATAGGCAATTAAACAATGTGAATAAACACACGATACAATAATGGATTTAATTTGTACACAAGGTATGCTGGTTATGTGTTTAATAGGCAATTAAACAATGTGAATAAACACACGATACAATAATGGATTTAATTTGTACACAAGGTTGTAAATTGAGTTTTACGCCGTACTTAATGTCATTCGCTCATATGACAAGCGTGAGAGAAACTACCCACAATGGCACCGGCAAAGGACAAAAACGCAACAGGACTTAGACTAGTACAGGACTCAAAACAGTTTGCCACAACGGCTTCCTGGTGCACCATAGATCAGAGGACACCAGGGCACAGGAGGCTCTCTTCCACCCGCACATTACACACCAATACAAATGGTGTTATGCCGAAAGTCGACGACTTCAGTTTAACACAATTTAAATTTTTCAGAATTTAATATTCGATCATGATCTAATGAATAGCTCATGATAATGGTGTATTAAATGTTGACATATAGGGACAAAACTGAAGTTATTGTTTCTAGGAAGCAAACTCAAATTCGTTTAATATTGTACACATTCAATTAATTAAAAAAATTAATTTTAAATAATGTTTATTGATTATGGCATAATACAGCGCAATATATCATCTATACCAACATGACTTCCTTGCTCGGAGTTTCACATTCTATAAATATTAAGTAATGAGCTTAATTAACGAGCATGTATATAGAAACTAGAGAAAGATTCGCAGCCTGTACTTGGGGAAAATGCGTTAGTTCTACCGTGAGCCTCTGTAGCTCAGTCGGTTAAAGCGCTAGATCTGTTAGCCAGAGACCCGAGTTCGAATCCCGGTGGATGCAAGCAACATCTTCTTTCTCTACAGTTACAACAACAAAAAGAGATGTTTCTATACCGTTATTATAGTCGACTATGTAATCCACATATACATGTTTAATATCAATAATAAATGTTATTATATGTTCTATTCTTTGCTAGGCCTACACTTAGTCATAACATGGGGTTCCATTTTCCTGTTCATGTAGCAGATATAAAACACAGACAAAAAACACAAACGTCAAACTTACATGATTTCAATACTTCGTCTTTGGTTCAGGTTGTGGCCACACAGTTTACAATACCCGGTCTTGTGACATGGGTGATATTTTCTCCACTATGCACATATATCCGCTTGTGTTGGCCATATTATATGACGATGGAGGGATATTTGATGCCTCGATCCCAAATCTTTTACCCATTGGTGGACAATAGCTCAGACCTTTTCGGAAACTTGTATGTTGATATCTTCGTGGACCATCGAATATTGATTGGTTCAGTTTGATTTAGACTTGATTCGTCAAAGCAGTATATCCGGCAGCGAAGTACCACAACAAAAGCCACGTTCACATACCAGATAGTCAGTGAGATGTAGAGCTGACCTACAAAATAAACACACGTCCGTTTTCTAAGTAAAAATATTATGCAATGGATTTAAGTTGCGTATCGTGATCAACAAAGACACAAATCGACCCCTAGTTAACTGCACATTTTGTCTGTTTATTTGTAGGGTGTTTGAAGACGTATTCAATTGTCACTGGCCGGTGTGTGGTGGGAAATTGGGTGAGGACATGTTTAACATTATACAGCCATCTGTCTCCACAATCAGCAGTAACTCATATCGTATTATTTGCTTATTGGCTAGTCAGCTTATTAATTGGGCCGTACAGAAAACTGAATGATGCTGAGCACTCCCATACACAGCCCAATTAAGTTGGATTCGGACCTTAAGTTGCAGAACGAACCTACCTTTTTAAAAAAAAATTACCCACAGGCTATATTACAAAGAATTGTGGGGAAACCACTCCCCTTATTAGATAAATCGGTTTTTATATAAAAAGATTTCAAAGAATTTAATAATTTATAACAGCTGTTCCAGGAATTATATTATAGACAACCACTCTGACGCCCATGCATGTCAGAGACTTTTAGCCACATGGATGGGGCGGACTTCGCATAGACGTTTATAAGGCATTGCCGTTTCGTTATGCAATTTTATTCTATTAATGAAATGCGTGTCACATGTCATAAATACAAAAAAATATTGTAACGCCATCTTCAGTAGCCAAGTAAACTGTATCTATAGCAATGCTATAATAGAATAGCATTATTATGTCTAGTTTACTTGGTTACATTAACTAGTGTCGTGTCGATATTGTCCATTGTTTGAGGTCACTATTTTCTTGGTGGCCTCGAAAAGCGGGTATAATTAGGCCGGCCATAATAAATCCGAGCTAGCCTATGCCTATGTCTTCTTTTAGGGGCATATAAAAGTCGAGACACTTAGAATTACATCAGATTTTATGGAGGACAATTTCCGTCTGGTATATTTTCGGCGCAACGTTTCGGTCCAGTGGCTAAGACCATTTTCAAGCAATTACATTTGCTTGAGATTTGATGGATTGATTAGGGTTTTACGCCGTACTTATGGTTATTTCATGTATATATTTCGCTGCACCTATAACCAATGGGTGAAGGAAGTCACGCTATACGATGCCGGCAACACTGAAGACGACACAATACACATTTATATACAGGAAAACAAAAAAGACACCACAACAAATCGATTTCCTTATGCCCCTTAGCACACGGAGCACAAGGGCATATGATCTAGAGATTTGAGAATCAATTAACTTTCAATAGATTGAAAAGATTTGAGAATCAAATGCTTGAAGTTCGTAATCATTGGCAGACCGTTTTCAATCAGTGTCGTTTAAGGTGGTTTCGCTGGCACGCCACAAGATGAATGAAATATCGGTAAGTATAGATTGCGAACAACATATACAAAAGGGAGCATATTGTAATATGATCAGCTCGCGTTAAGTTATCGCAGTTTGTTTTTCTTTAAGCTGATAGGAGCAAGGCAACGAGGTCTTGGGTGAGTTCTAAAGTATGGGTCATTCGGAGAACTTCGGTGACACGGGATTTCCAGGAAACCTTGGATGATAGGCCTACTGTCCAATAAGATAATTGACCTCACAAATTGAGGTTATTCGTTGTGTCAAATTACAATAAGAAAAAAAAAGAACATGCATTTTCGCGGAATCTACGTAGCTGATACAAAATCTCAAGGAAGAGTGAAATCGTACACGATGATATTATTGGTTGTTCACTGCCATCGTTGGTTTTGATTGGTTAGATTTTACAAAGTTACTGTTAAATGTCTCACGTGATATAGATGCACGACAAACAATAATATTGACATGACTAGCGCGACAACGAAAACATGTTACTTAAAACCCTACAGAGAAACATTTTTCTGTCTATAAAAGTGAATAGATATCTTTAATAACCATATCCAGGAGCATCCCAGAGAGCAAGACACTTATATTTCAAAAAGATCTACAACACGTTAAATCAGGAATTTCCACCTCAGATTCTGCAATCGACCAAATAATCCAAGTGGTAAGTAGTGTTCTTTTTAATTATTCTTTTTTTTTCTAATTCTTTTTCTTCGACATTGAGCGAAAATCAGTCGGTTAAAAATCATCTTTTATTGTTCTTTTTTTTTCTTATTTTTTCTTGCTTTGTTTTTTCTTGTTTTGTTTTATATTTACCAACTGAAATTTAGCTCACTTTAGCTCACAGAACACCATACTCTCCAGCCAACCACCGGCGTAAATTAGATGAAGATGCAAGCTTACAAACAATACAAGTTTTAAGTTAGTAAATCATGCCATCGTCCATGTCTCTGGCGTTGTTTCTTCCTATATTTCCCATCTTGTTAGGCGGGTGGTTGAGAGCCTCCTGTGTCCTGGCGCTCTCTGAGCTCGGGAGCACTGGATGCCGATTTGTTGTGGGGTCCTGTTTTGTTAATGTTTTGTCCTGTCTTACATGTTGTCAGCGTCGTTTACGGTGGTTTCCTTCGCTGATTGGTCATATAAGTCATATAAGTGAAATAACCTTGAGTACGACGTTAAACCCCAATAAAACAAACAAACAAAATCCTGTCATGTTAGAACCACTTCAAGCAAATAATGTAGAAACACAACAATACAGATGGTACCTCGATAACTTGAATATTGTATTTTCTCGATAGATATACCGTGACATAATCACAACAATATGTGTGTACAGTAATGCTGAATAAGAGAAACTCGAACGAAGATTTCATGTCTGGTTGCTCATCATGTGAAACATCTGGCTTATTTACAATGCATCAGTTATAAGCTATCTTGTAATCTTTTTGACAAAGAGACCTATCTGCGTCAGTCTTAACTCGATTTTATTTTTTCGTTGTTGTTTTATCCACGTCTGTTTTGCTTTTCTTCATTCTGTCTTTGGATTATCTTTTTTTTATTTTATATAAATTTGAATTCAAGAAAATATAGTGTTCAATCTGCAACAATTTCCTGCTTTCAGGGAAAACCTTTCTGGTGAAATTATCGACATTAAAAATAGTTATCTACACATTTCAAAAACATTAAGCATTGCATTTGCAACACAATTTATAGTGTGAAAACAGTTATTAATCTTTACACATTGGTATATATTTTTTATAAAGATTAATCACATTGGCACAGGGATATCGACTAATTAAAGCCGATAAAGAATCTCATGTTCTAGATAAATTCCCAGAGACAAGTTTCTAGATAGACATTGGTATATATATATTTTTAAATATATAACGCAGCAGATATCAAGCGCGTAATGCGATGCACATCCGCCATTTTAATCGGTCAAAAGGAGCTTGAAGTTTGAACTGGCAAAATGTTCTGCTGAAGTAGAGAACATTTTAATATTTAAAGTTAAAGTCACATACGCACCCAAATATTCTGTATTTTGGGTTTTCACAGAATCACATGAATTATATTTTCATCAAAGTAAAAGTTAGAGGTATTCCGTTAATTCTACCCCCAAATTTGAAGGTAAAGATAGCTTAAAAGCCTGGTAAAAGTAAATAAAATCCGAAAATTCTGACAGAATTTTTAATTGGAAATGTGTCGATCTGCTGTCACAGCTCAGACACACTTTAATGTACCGACGTCACTCCTAGCCAAACGTGTTAGCCACACCCTTTACAAGGTTCAAGCTGTTGGCTCGTTATAAACAGTCTTTCACCGCGGCTGGATCAAAGTCTTTCTGAGCAAATATGGCCAGCCCTTCTTTCCGTTTAACTGCTAGATTTCTCCTGGTCCGTACAAGCTACCCAATGAATAATTTTTATTTTAACGTGACTGTTTTCATTTTTGAACAAACATCAAATCTTGTAAAATTCAAGGCAAACGGAATTAGTTGAAAAAATCATAATTTTGTGTGCGTATGTGACTTTAAACGATAAGCTGGGACAAGTGAGAAATGTATGTAATCGTTTAGGTTGTTTAAGGTGTCAGTTTTCCATGTTTTCTTATGCGGAAGATGTACTTGAATCCAAATCGTTCTTGGCGTTCCCTGTAAAACCATCACCTCATTTTATTAGATAAAGTTTTGTGTTATGAGATTGTCTTGCTGCTTGTTGTTGTTGTAACCCGTCCAATCCAGAGTTGTTTTCTCGAACTAATTGTCTTTTTCTCGACAAGACACACCATCATAATGAAACAAAGCTGAAAATGGCGTAGATCTCTAAACCATCAAACAAAGACGGAATCTATCGTTTGCTTTAATCATGTTTGTTTGTTTCTGCCTTGACAGCACAGGTTAAGATGTCCACCAAACAGAAACTATCCGCGGAGTACGCCGAGAAACTGAGCCTGTTTTCGCCTAGGGTAAGCCAGGCCCTGCCCGCCATAGAGCCTAAACCTGCTTCAGGAAACTGGACATATAGAGTCTCCATTCCTTATATAGCCCCAGGGGCAAAAGAAAATGTGATGAGAGCTCTGGAGAAAGGATTGGTGTCTAGCGCCACACAGCCAATCAACGAAATGGAGACAGCCCTCCGTACCAAGTACAATGTACCGATGGCTAAGGCCTGTAATAGTGGCTACGCTTCTCTTGTGGTTGGGCTGAAGTTAGGTGGGTTAGGGGTTGGGGACGAGGTTCTGGTGCCCAGCCTTACCATGATAGCTGTGGCTAATGCGGTCATTCAAGTTGGGGCTATACCGGTGTTCGTGGATTGTGCCCCGGGCAAACTAAACCCCGGAATACAGGAATTCAAAGATAAACTGAGTCCCAAAACCAAGGCTCTTATCGTAGCCTATACGTACGGCACCACGGTGGACAGCCCACAGCTCAAGTTCTTCTGTGACGACCATGGTCTTGTTTTCATCGAAGACATTTCTGAAGCATTCGGTACAACCTGCAATGGCCAACTCGTGGGGACTTTCGGTGATTTTGGCTGCGGTAGTCTGTATGCTAATAAGATCATCACAGCCGGGGATGGAGGGTTCGTCATCTCCAGACACAAAGATACAACTCTCTTTGATAAGGCATCTAGTCTGACTAACCACGCTTTTGTCAAACATCATCATTTCGTCCACTTTGAACACTCAGGAAACATGAAGATGTCAGGACTAGCAGCGGCCCTGGTTACACCTGCGATACCGCGTGTCTCCGAGGTGATGAAGCACCGAGAGATCATCGCCAAAAACTTTCGTCAGTTTTTACAAGATGTTCCCGAACTCTCTCTGATGGAGAAGTCAGAGTTTGGCCCAGACGCCCCCTGGGTGTTCGGATTGGAATGTGACAGTAAGGAGCTCAAAGACACCATCCGGGCGACCATGGCGGAGAAATATGGAGTTGAAACAAGGGACTACTTTCTCCCGATCCACCTTCAGCCAATGTACCAGACAGAGGGCGAGGAGCCGGTCGATTTACCACACGCGGAACGTTTGGGTCGATGTGGATTTTATCTACCAACCCACTATTATCTGACGGAAGATGACATGCTGTATATTGCTAATGCCGTCAAGTGTGGCATCTCCGTTCATAAAAACAAATCGAGGGAGAATTAATCTTGTAGAGCCGGAAACTGACGGCCATTGCTTCCATGTCTGTGATGGTCTCGGCCTCAAAAGTTACAATAGTTATATTTATTACCTTACAATTGCCTGATCATTAAATGCATTTATCCAAGAAAGTTAAACTTAGTTTTGTGAAGTCACTTGTTGGAACACACCGCCGGAATAAAAGTGGAATAACCTTGAGCACAGTGTTAAACTCCATGCAATAAATCAATCAGTCAAACGAAGAAGAAGACAAAGTAGAACTCGAAGACGTCTGTCTTAGAACCCAATTGTTGCAAATTGAAAAATAACTCTGCACCAGACATCTGCTGTCGAATTGTTTTAAAAGTATTTTGCCCCAAAATTTCCCTCGTTCTTGAAAATAAATTCCTGTAAAATTATTATCATTATTATTTATATCAGTATAATCATCATTGTTATCATTATTATTAATATATTTTTTTTATTATTATTATTACAAAACGCGATTTAAGTTGAAAATTAAAGGTCTATGTCAGCTAGCCAAGGGATTGATTGTGAACCATACTCGCCAGTACAAACTCATTAATGTAAGGCAGAGTAGCACCACAGACTTAACACCATAAGAAGGAAATTATGTTACAAGAAATGTATCGTCTTTTGGATATGCTTTATACTGACATGTGCATTTAGTTAAAAATGCATACAATGTAATAGTTACTGTGCTAAATAAAAGTACTTACGTTTACAAATACGACTTACTGTTGTTCTTGAGAATGCTGACCGCGCCGAGGCTCAGCTGGTTGAACGTTGGACAGCCCGGTATTGTACCTGGCCAATATGGGTTAGAAACCCCCTGTTGACCATAGGTTATTGTAAGGGATAGTTTTTACGGGGTTTCTTCTTGGTTTTCGGCGTATACCGGCAACGCAAAGTCGTCATATGTGCATTTTAGATCAGTTCCCCCTTTCATTCCATTTCATAATGGCATTGTTTATAATTATGTTAATGGTCACCAGAGCCTTTGTAGCATCGTTTAAGGAACACTCCGTCCAAATAATTTCCCGTTCGATTTTATCATCTTCTACAAAGGCTGATTCACCTCAGGCATTTCCTAACGCACCACCTTAACGGACTTCGGGTTGATTTGATCGTTATATTATTATTATGACGTTTTTTTGGAGAATAGGTCTATACATACGAAGTACTTACAAGGTCAGTTGGTTTTATCAACGGAGCCGATTGGCGAGACTGTATTAGCAAAATGACTATGTTATTATACTTCGAATGTACCGTCCAACAAACGCCACAACTATTTGATTACCAAGAAGAGCCAATATGTTTAAAAATTATCTGACAAAATGTGCAACGTCCAGTATTTTTGGCCGCAAGTGTACTTTCTGATTGTCTTTTGCACTGCACTGACGCTATACGAATGACCTACTTAAGTGGGTAGCGTGCAATATCGCGCCAATTGCATAAACTACGCTGCCCTTTTCGAAAGTTCATATACTTCTTTACGTTATTGTATGAGACGTCATTGGTAGATTTCCAAATATGTTTTTTTTTTAAGTGTGACGTAATTGGAAGGTATAACCTCAATTTAAAATAAAAGGCTAATCTTCTCCTACGTCAAGACTTTACCTTGAATGTATTGGATGGCCACTTTGGCTGTGTAGCCTAATTGTCGGGTTTCCGAGTTCGGGCACAGATTCAATCTGCACATACTATACTTTGTGTTTAATTGACTATTTCATTGTGAGCAGCAAATCGTCCTGTTTTTTTTTTTTTACGGATTTTTATATTTAAAAAAATTCTAAATCACACCGTACAGGATGAATTGTTTCTTGTCCCACTTTTTGGGGATAACGGCTAACAAAATGGCCAATCAATACATAAGTTTTGATACCGCCATCAAAAATCGCTGAGGGAGATAACTAAAGTTAGTCACAATTGGTAAAACCTAGTACCAAATCCTATGGGTTAGTAATTGACCAATCGGATTGCAACAAAAGACTAAAAAGTTATTAGTCGGGGTAATAATTGTCATTGAAATTCAAGTATTTTGGTAAAATCCATGTTTGTCAACTCGGATCCGGGAAATTTGAAAGAAATTTACATTCTTATACATAATAACTTGTTGTTAACTTTTGTTGAAGGGAATTTATCATCCTACGTTCTATAATGGTAAATTTGTTCACACGATCCATAATTATTATTTGATTAACTAGGGGAATAGAACCGAAGTGAAGATAGATGCCAGCAAAGCACACAAAAATCCGCCCTTTGGCAATATGTTTTTTACGTTTTTTAACGCTAGTATTTCTTTTCGTAGTTAATGTAAACTGGCGTTTCTTAATTTGTATTCAGACAGTAGTTTAAAGTCACATACGCACCCAAAATTTTGATTTTTCAATTTATACCGTTTGCCTTGATTTTTACAAGAATTGACGTTTGTTCAAAAATTAAAACAGTCACGTTATAATAAAAATTATTCATTGGGTACAAAGCTTGTACGGACCAGGAGAAATATAGCAGTTATTTGAATTTAACGTAAGGA
>JAVFBZ010018645.1:0-11641 GCA_032466195.1 Katharina tunicata | reverse complement strand
GAATTAATAACGAAGATATAGATGATTATGATAGAACAGCATAGTTAATTGCTACGTTAGACTATTTTTATTAAAGTTGAAAATCCATCTCAGTCGTCATGTCTTTGTAATTTACCCAGCTTCTAAATGCCACTCAAACAAGATACTTTCTTCTTCACGGGAACTTGTCCCTTGGCTAAGGCAGTATGTTTCCAGATTCTATTCATGCTGTTATACTTATACCACTGGAGGAACATTAACTTTCCAACAGCAAATACGCTAAAGTGACTACACATTTTACGGTTATGTTAACTGTCTACTGTTGGAATACAGCGCCTTCATATAAGCGAAATACCTTTAAGTACGGGGTTAAACACCAATCAATCAATCAATCAATCAATCAATCAATCAATCAATCAACAGCAGACCTAGAGCAGCAGAAAACAATTGTAATTCCATAATCTTTTCTACGACCTTAAACGAACAAAGTTTTCTAAAAAAAAAACCCAGCTATAACAGTTGCCCATCTATAATGCCAGAACCTAGAATCTTGAAAATAACGGTTTATCCGTTTTCTGTTACGTATCTTACCAAAGTTATCAGCGAAATAGCTTTAATTTATCAAATAAAAAGTGGAATAAAATTCTCTGTCCTGTTTGATTTTTCAGGGTAAATTTCCAGAGCACAACAAGGTTTGGGATGAATGGGAGTTTCTGTCACCTGTGGACGCATTCTCTCCTCAGAACGAGGTCGGTGAGTATTAGCTAGTCTTCTGTCACGACTGCATTAGGCCAAGCTCTCTTGATCAACATGTTCCACGCAAAGGCTCAGAATTGGCAAACTACATCTTTGTCGTTGGGGTGAGGTTATACGGTGTTGCAAACTTCCTGCTTTTAGATTTGTGATGCAGGATTTTCTCTTTCGTCGAAATCATCTTACCCCGATCGACCCTGTTGCCAACCGAATGAAAGTCTTTCACATCTTAAAGTTGATCACCGAAAATGTCTTTACATTATTCGAATCATTACCATGCTACCCATGGAAACGACGAGCAGCTGTGAAGCGACGTACTGAATCAACATGACTTGGTCGAGTATAGGCTTTGTATGTCTAGTTCTTATCGGCTTAACTTCCGGGTAGGCCCTACATCCTCGAAACTGTGACGTTCAGTTTTGATAAGTCTTTCAGAATGGGTTTTCTTTTGCTTTTGTACAGTTATAGGGCCAGACTAGGACAATTGTCCCCTTTTTTTAAAACTTCCCGTATGATGTTATATCTAAGTAAAAAAAGTAGCATGTACCCGGAACTGGAAGGATTCTTGCGAATTCTCTTTAGTCTCAAGACGTGATTTTGTTTTCGTTGTTTTGAAATTTGAAATATCTTATCTGGCTGTTGTAGGTATGTTTGACATGATGGGTAATGTCTGGGAATGGACGACAACCGATTATTATCAGAGGGGTAAAAACAGACACGAGCAGCCTAAGCGTTACGTTCTCAAAGGAGGCTCGTACCTTTCCACAAGGGAAGGGGAAGACGGAAGCTCCGTGGTCAGATCGTCCACAAGGTACTGGTAATATGTAAATTGTTTATTTGATTTGAGTCTAACGCCATACTTAAGGTTATTTCACTCATATGACGGCGTACCAGCCCACACCGTACCAGCCCACACGATACGGACAGATCTAATAGCATATACAAATAAACTTAAAAAGAGAAACATCCTAATATTTTATACATGTGATATTCACCGAATTTAAGTAAAAATAATCACTTGTTTAACTGTTGCCTTTGCCATATAAAGAGATACTGTGATTGATGCTGCGTATAAAAGAATAAAGATAGGCCTGAATGACTAGAACAAATAATGAGTTTTAGAGTAAGTACATAGATGCATAAACAAATAAATACTAGTATATTGATAAACAGTTTTAAGAAATAAATCTTATGTGGTTGAAATTATTACTTTCCTTTGCAGGAGGGGATTGGAACCTGATTATTCCTCTCATGATGTAGGCTTCCGCTGTGCTGTTACTGCACCGCACGTGCCGGCTGCGGGATCTAAAGCTCCAAAGAAACCAAAACGAGTTCATAAAGTACATGAGATGCACGACCAGAGAGCAGCACGTGAAATGAATATAAAACGACAAGCAAAATTACAGGAAAGAAAACTTAAAACCACCCGGGCGTCTGTCAGAACTATCAGGGATGAGTTTTAATACTACAATAAAGGATTTCCTAACAAACATTGCATGACTTTCGGAAATATTAAACACTGAGATTGCTAGCTGCAGCAACAATATAATGCAACTTGTAACACACTCGTACGCCATGTGTTGAATTCATTTTGGAATTTAAGAAGACTTACGTAATCGGCGCGTCTGTAACTTTGTTTGAGGCTGTTTTCTACAACCAAGATTTCCGTAAATTGTCACCTTGTCACCTATACAATTTGATGCCTCATGTGACTGTAGGAAGTCATAAACTAGTCATTCAACAAACGTTAGAGTATACTGTGTGGAAACTACTTGACAGGTCAAAGGTTAAGGGTCAGTTAGCAGGGTTTATCCCTCCTGCCGAGGCTCATGCCTAGGTTTTGAAAAAGTAACATATTAAAAATAGACCGAATGCAGCGACTCTATGGATGGATAGATGGATAGATGGATAGATAGATAGATAGACGGATCTCCATCAGTTCCAACTAGGGGCGGATCTTACATAATTTTTATAATTACATTTAATTTTTCGAAAATTATCTGATATTATCGTCATTTGAAATTTGGGCCGTATGGTCATCATGTATACTAGTAATAAAGTGGAAAATGCATATCATACAAACAATATAATCATGTATCCCCCTAATACAGATAAATACGTCTTATCAGTGTAAGTCTTTGGAAACACAGCCAACGTCTTGAAGGGGCTTGGTCAGGCCTCTTATATCTCCCCTGGTTAGAACCTCCCACATACACTTGCTTGTGTAGTATTTATCGGGAACAGATTTTGCATTCGAAACTTGGTCGCTCGTACTTACAGCTCATATATGTACAGTTTGGTCAGTTCTTTTTCTATAAATTATCTGTATTATCAATGGGATTTTTTTTCTTTCTTGAAGGTGTTTATAAATGTGCCTCTTATCATATTGTAGAATATATGCATTTATCAATGGGTAGTGTATGCTATTCGTTTTTGAAGAAACAGTTTGTGTTTACCTTGTAGTGATTGAAGTGAGCGTCCGGCACTACCCAAGTATACGCCACAAAACGGAGCTGAAAAAAAAAGACAGTTTCATCTCTATAACTTTTGACTAGAATAACAAACATGACACAGGGGTGAATGAATATATTCTATACTCTACAATATGTAAATATATGAATACTTCTCTTTTTATTTGTATTCCGGAAGTCTGGCTGTGGGTTGATTGCTTGATTGATTGACTGGTTGGTGTTTAATTTGGTGCCTAAGTATATATCACTTAAATGACAGCGGTGCACATTAACAGTAAACAACCTGTAAATGTGAAGTCTTTTGCTACGTTGGAAAAATAATAGCGCAATGGTCTTTGATAAGCAAAGACAGCATAACAAAGGTTGGAATATAGGCCTACTGCTCCCTGGCTGAAGGGCCGTGTGTTATAACCACTTTATTGGTTTCCACAATGATGTAATAAAGGCAGGCTACGTGGTAATACCCGGATTCCACTCAGCTCATACTCTGCATTGAACAAATCGTGATTCTTCAATGCATAGCCTCGGTTTCACGGCCAACAATTGGTGGGTCGGATCCGGATCAGATTTGTGTTTACGTTTACACGAGCTGAAAAAGGTGGACTAAATCTAACCCGGATCAGAATAGTCCGCCTTTTTTTACCCACCAAATTTGATGGGTAAACAATAATTCGCATCAGTTTGGTTCACCTACAGGTGGCGTTCTTGGAATGCTTTGACATTTTCTTGGAATGCCCTGACGTTTTTCCAATGTGTAGCCGCTCGCTCAAGATACCTGACTTTTTTGTTGTGTGCCAAGATTCCCTCGATGCTTGCTGGCAGGGCTGTCAAAAGTGCCGTCATTAATTGGCGAACTAAAAAACCAGCTCTAATACGAATCAGAGCCGGCTCAGTTGAGTTCACCGATTCGATGCCCTTGTAACCGCAGCTATATTCTCCGCCATGCAGTCATTGCTCCATCGGACACGTTGACGTCAATGTAATTGTTTCAATACTAGACATAAAGCTGCCGATCGTCCCCTTTCAATGGGGTGCAGGCTTACACAACTGACACCCCAGCGCCCTCTACATTCTACATCATTGTATAGCTGTAGAGTATAAGTGAATATGTATAAGCTGTTATTGCTACTCAATGAAATAGAGGCACTAATGAACTACTGCAAAAACCTTTGACCTGTATTTCGGTTAGTCCCATTCCTATATACCTTTTAAGATTATTTGGTCAGATAACCTCAACCAAAGGTGTTGAATCGAGAGGTTGCGATTGGCATGACCAAATGTCGCCAGTCCTACAAATGCACCTAGTCGATTTACGCCTAAATAATCTGAATGGATGTCGGATTCTTATATATAAACATTATAATTGTATCTGCTTGTCACATTTTGTCAATGGCATTTCTATGTAGCTTTATGAGCACGAACTCCTGTACATTGCATTGAATCAGTGAAAAAGATTTAAACAAAAAAAGATTCAAAAACAAAAAAAAATCAGAACAAAAAAACCGTTTCTAAAATGTTTATTTACTATAGAACCAGAAAAGGGAGGGGGAGTTTGTTATAAGGGTAAATTGAGGATTTGTTGCATCTCTTTGGAATACAAATATCACGTGACTATAGCTAGAGACCACATACACATCCGTTTTTGGGAAAGTGTGAATTTCCTATACGACCCGGATATAATATTTTGGTGTCCGAACTGCATTTCTGAACATATAACTTAAGCGGAGGACACCGTACACCCAGGAACACCACTGGTATGTATTAACTATGTACATGTATAGCGTTTGTCGTGTTGAAAGGGCGCGTGGTTGGATGGGGCCTCCAGGTAAACTGGCGCTCTCCGAGCTAAGGGTCATCACGAAGCCGATTTGTTGGGGTGTCCTGTTTTTCGTCCTGTAAATGTATTGTGACGTTTTCTATGTTGACAACCTCGTCTTTGGTGATTTCCTTCACCGATTGGGCTGGCACCCCGCCATAGAAGTGAGTGAAATAACCTTGAGTATAGCGTAAAACCCCAATCAAACAAATACAATAATGTTGCTAAGTGTGAAGTCTATGCCTGGTCCAGGCTTAATACGCCTACTTAGTTTGTCCCGTTTTCTCTCGGTCATCTTGTGATGGCTAATATATACCTGGTAATAGATTAAGTTTCGGGCGGAAAGTCTCCCAAAAAAGGCCTGTAAATCACGTTATGTGATGCACGAGATTTCACGAGATTCCTTCCAGTTTCAGGTAAATGCTGCATGCTTTTGTTTTACTTCCGGTCCTATATTTCACCAAATCAAAAGAAAATAGCATTTTGAAAGACCGCTATTCCAAACATATGGCCTGAGTTTCAAGGATATATACAACTCGAGATTCAGATCTAACTAGAAACTTGTCTCTGAGAATTGATCTAGAACATGAGATAATTTATCGACTTTAATTAGTCGATATTCCTGTGCTAGTGTGATTACTCTTGACAAAATATATATACACGGAAGTGAAATAGAAGCGAACGAGACTTAACCCTACATGGCCTACAATTCCCATTAAATTCACAATATAGATTTTTGTCTGCCCCGAAAGCTTTACTTAAATTGTACTGCATTGATCGGTTTCACTATGATACCCATCGAGGTATATTGTTGACTGTGTAGGCTTTTTGGCCGTTAAAATGACTGAAGGAAAATAGGACAAAAATAAATAGGAAATTTTGTCGAAAAGGGCATGTACGCAAACTAAAGAAACACGAAATATTCATCTTTTTGTCTTTATTTTTAAACGTATAATTTTACACACAATTTTAGGGATTACAATGCTGCTCCTAGGAGTAAAACATAAAAAACACTTCTAGTCAGATTTTCTAATATATGATGAAGTGTTAGACATACACGTTTAACTGTATATCACGTAAATATACCTATATGCTAGCTACAGAACTGTGCCGTGCTAAAACATTGTAACCCCCGTATCGTACAGAGCAATGCGGATCACATATTTGAAACTTACCGTCTTTTTGGATACTTACATGCATTTTCTCCAATTCTTTGTGTAGTTTTCATAAAAATATTGTATATGAAGTAACTTCTGAGTGTGAAAAACTCGCTATGTCGCAGTAATTTCAAAACAAAAGTCGAGTGATTGAAGGAGATTTTCGAATTTTGATACCTTCGTTGGCAAATACAATTAGCTTTTACATATGTTACTAATGCGCGAGGTGGCATTTTTTAATACATGATATATCTCTGAAAGTTCAATTGACCAAACAGAATTGAAAACCACTTAATTGGACAAGTTAAAACCAATAAGTGCCAAAACTAAAAATTACACATTTTTGTTCAGTACTGTTCTGTGTCGTTATATATGGATTACGTAGAAGACTAATATCGATAACTATTAACTATGCATGTTACAGCACAGCCACAGGCTGGGATTTCCAATCCCGTTTTATCCTATACTCTGAAATCCGCTTGGTCAAGGTCTCATTTAGCCAGAACTACTTTTAGCTTCAATTAAACTTGACCCCTGCCCTGGCAAAAGCTCAGCGTTACGAAAACGTATACTGACACTGTAGACAAATGAGTCAAATAAATGGAGTACCTTACAATGATATAGTTTTAATTAAGAAGAATTGTAGTAATTTAAAAAAAAAAGAAAAGTAGTTTTAAAAATCGGTAAAATGTTTGGTAAAATGAACAAAATGTATCAAACCGTGACCAAAACCGAAGGTCCGCATTAAAACCCATGTAAGAAAGATGATATCAATTATCAATCGAATTTAGAAATGAAAAACCGCTTTGTTAAAAAAAGTTTTTAAGAATTTAACGAATAATAAAAAATAAAAAAAGGAAAATTCAGGTTAAAGCTATACTATAAACGCACCTCGGTCAAGATACATAGTTCTTTAAGTAGCACAGGAAAAACTGGTAGGGTTCTTCAGTTGGTGACTATTTTTCGACTCCATGTATGGTGGTTGGCTTTGGTCTATCCATAACATCGAATGTTCACAGATAGATCCGCTGCAAACATTAAGTTGAAAATATACAGAGAAAGACGGTCACTTCCCGTTACTTTTATGCAGCGGATTAATCTGGTTACATTTGAATTTATGAATGGGCCAAAGACCACCACTTCGTAAAGTTGCTACGAACAATTCTTGATTGCATTTGACCCTTTGCAAATATCTGACCTAATCTCATTATTTCCAACTATTGCTAAAGTTAATTGGGTTTTTGTGGGAAGTTTTTTTAATGTTTTTATTTGATTAGTATTATTGTCGTATACTCTAGGGTATTTCACTTATAGGACGGCTTTAAATTGCCGATGTATATGGTGAAAATCGATTTGCTGTGGTGTCCTGTTTTTTGCCTCCTGTAAATGTATTGTGGCATCTTCTGTGTAGACAGCGTCGTTTAGGTTGCTTTCTTCTGTCGATTGAGCTGGCACATCGTCATTTGAGTGAAATAACCTTAACCCCAATCAAACAATCATGTAGATTTTTTGTATGCGTTTTCTAGCTATTTCAACCAGTGCTCATTTGACATTATGCATTCATTCATCATTTTATTTATTTTATGAAGTGATTAAGGATGGAAGAGAGCTTTCTTCGAACGGTCTTTTGGCAGGGTGAAATCCCATTTAATGACTGCTGTGATGATGTGGGTTCATTTGACTGCGACTCCCCAATGGCTGTGGTGTTCAATGTCATACCTCAAAACAAAACTACAGAAGAACTGGTTAAAGAGTTTAAAAGATTTGGCGGACTCAAAGCATCGGCTCGATGTGTAGGCAGTCATATAGGAACGGTCGCAAGCGGAGTGTCTCGCGAGGTGTCGCTGTCGCTTAGTGACCACGCGCTCACGTCCTTGCTGGAGTCGATGAAAACACAGCCTGATGGTTTTGTCATTTACGACTTGTCCAAAACGGAACTATTTCCAGATACGACGATGTGGAATGCTCTTGCTCAAGATGCGCCCCAACAATGTGGTAACTATCTTTACCTTGCGATGTGCTATAGTTTTCCACAAGCCGTCGACGCCTTGGAGAAATGTATTCAGAGAAGTTTTCAACGACGGCGTCGTGTGAGCTGGTGGATCGCAGGACTAGCGCCATTGACATGTGGTGTCAGTTGCCTCATCGGGGACTTTTTTCAAAAGAAGTACATACTCGCCAACAAACGACCACTACCGGTCGATATTCAAATAACCAGCAGGTCCTATGTGGGAATAGCACTGAATAGACAACAACACTTTGTCTTTTGACTCGTGTGGTGATTCTGCTGCACATTTACTGCTGCCTTGTAATATACGCCGGGTAGCTAGTTTGTGTTTGGTAAAACAAAGATTTAAAGACATTATTTCGTGGGCTAGGCAACATCAACATACGTATAGTAGTGCATAATGGATGATAAATATAACCGATTTGCTCCGTGTACATTTACTGCAGATTTCCAGTCTCTATATTTATGTATTCGGCGTATTGGTTTAAAATGTAACTTGTTGGCTTTCCAGTCTCAGAGATTTCTGACACGCTATTATGTGGCCGTGTAAGCCGCGCTTTATAAGATATCTTGACATATTCAATGAAAACATAAATTTCTTGTTAATTTAATAAACTGATTGGTATTGTGGCAAAAGATCACAAATGGCGTAAGTATCATAATAGATCATCAAATGGCGTAAGTATCATAAACGGTTTCATGATGTCGCTACTCAGGATGTACTGCGAAGTTAGAGGCCGGAAGTTCACTGTTGGTTATGAAAATCTCGCATGCGGCAGTCAAATGGCTTCCTGGCTTTCTAGTTAAATAATAGAAATGTAAATTCCCCATAGCAGCGAAATACTTAGTTACAACGTTGGAAACCAATACTTTTTAAATATACAAATATGAATAAAAACTAAAACAAGTTTTCATGCGCGTTGGAATCACGATCTGGGCTTCTCTCTTTGATCTATGTTGACCTACATATATCTTTATATATATTTGCGTGTGTCGGCGTGTCTTGTGTATTGCATGTAAGTAGAAACCAGCATTCCTTTGTGTCGTCTGTATAAAATGACCCTTCTCTGTAAAGAGAATTACATCTCCTCTATAGCCCGTTAAGATCACGTGTCAGTTGTTTATCGACTAGCAAGCAGCTCGCGAGTGTCGGGCTATATGGGTAGTTATGCGCCCTGCAGGGACTGACTATGTGAAACGGACGGCGGCTGCTCCAGCGTAGAATGATTCGTTGAAAGACAAGGCTGTCAGGTGTTTAGCTGTACCACTGCACTATCCTCCTGTGATCTGACCATGAGTACGTAACCATGGACATGACAGCAGACTCCCGGGATAATCTCCGCGGGCTGACACAGAACCAGGCCAGTCAGAAATTGGTGAGTTTACAGTACATTATTGACCTATTAACTGGTACAGCTGTAGTAACTGCTGCGAGATTTCAAAGTACCGTAAACTGTCTAAGCTTTTATGGTCTATACTATTTGATTTATGTAGATAAAACGTTTGCGCGCTGCATAACAGATATCATGTGGCATTCAATAACAACCTATTTGCTATTACTGCCTCTAGGGCCGATTCCACGTCAATCAGTGTAGTACGAAAAGCTGACTATGAACAGCAAACCTGTCGCTAGTGAGTGAAGTTCGAACCGCGGTGGGTTTGCAGATCGTGTGTGGCATTCTCTCGGTTCGCAACCAATGAGACAACACGAGGTGGTCTTATAAGTGAAATACTCTTGATTACGACGGCAAAGCCCAAGTAAATAAACCTACCCAAAAAAGCATCAGTGAAGTTATAATAGCAATATCATAGTTGGCATACACGACCAAGGTGTCATATGCTATTACTACCTGACGGTTTAATAAGTGGTATATTACGAGTAATAATATCACTCGCTATAGAACAACCACTAATTGGTAAGAATCTTAGATGTTATCTTTTTGGTTGTCGTTTCGCACAGATTATACCAACTCACCATTTACAGCAATTGGTTTTATTTGGAAGAAAAAGTCTGAGGGTTGTTGGTTCGATTCCTGCAAGGGTTTGACCACTCAGTACATGTATGTTAAGAATCACCGCCGGGGGTTTGCGAGAGGTTCTGTGCTCTGGTGTTCTTCGACATGTAGGGAAATATAATCCGGATATAGGTCAGTGGAG
Source organism: Katharina tunicata (assembly GCA_032466195.1). Classification (NCBI taxonomy): domain Eukaryota; kingdom Metazoa; phylum Mollusca; class Polyplacophora; order Chitonida; family Mopaliidae; genus Katharina; species Katharina tunicata. The sequence continues at coordinate 1,300 of JAVFBZ010018645.1, read as the reverse complement.
TCTGGTATACTTAAAACTATACATCTTCTCATTGAACCATGCTGTGGTCAAATTATTACTACAATCCCTCCAGTATTTACAAACAGATTAAGGTGGGTAAAAACACGATCATTGAACACATCGAATTCCCGGATACAAATAGTCATATTTGAGCTTTGAGAATTCAGAAAAATATATGTGGAATGTCCACCTTCATTTGGAGATAAAGCACAGTTAGTCGGTTTGAATATCTCCATGGAAACAGGACGGGGGTCGCATGTAGCTAGTTTTACGATCACCCCCTCCCGCTACACCGCAACACACACACAAACTCCCTTCGATTCAAGGGTGTAATACACAACATTTAAATGAAACTGTTTTGTGCTGGTCCAAAGCATACTTAAAACTATGAATACAGGTTTACTCGGGTTATGGCCAGGGATTACTTTAGGGCTTATTTTAGGATTTGGGTTAGCTTTTGGTTTAGAGTTAATGTCAGGTTAAATGTTTGTCCAACCCTAAACATCATTTCTTGCAACTCCGACTATCTAGAAGAAAATCTGACATGATGGCGAGATGCCAGAACTCACGTACGAACAGTACCATATGGCTTCTTGTGGACATCCAACCAACTGTATATTGTATTAAAACCCGGATCAATCACACAGGTCTTTTAACAGGTATATTTCTTCTGTGCACATTATACACATAAATATGTTCACGGTTTGAGACTTTCTCTATTACAATGACCGGAACGATTTAACACTGTAACATTCCAGTGTTGAACACCAAGGCCAGTTTTTTTTTTAAGTTTTCTTTTATGTCCAGAACGATCAGGGTGTAACAAACCTGTATAGTGTATTTCTGTTGATTGAATTGGCGATTAGTTGTTATTATACTGCGATGCTTCAGACAACCATAAGAACTTTGGTAGCGCTAGTTCGGCTGTTAACTAGACGTTAGTGAAGAGTTCATCAACAAGGTCAGGATCGAATTCCTCAAGTTCTTTAGTACCGTCTGTGAGAGTCTAGCTGTAATATACACTGCATGGGTGGCAACATGGCGTTCTTGCTGCAGTATAGAGACAGTGTAGGCCTACGTCTCTTGGTAGAACTGCTTTACTCGGTTAAGTCGATAACGCAGATATTGGTGAACAGATGTAAACTGAGATGCTGGATACAGCCCTAGCTATCTGACAGTCTCTGGGATCCAAACCATTATGTTTTCCTGTGAGATCCAACTAGCTCGCTAAGAAGACTTCAGTGTTGAGTCAGTACAGTGGATTTGTGTTTGTCTAACGGTTAACGGTACACTCACGTTG
>JAVFBZ010018634.1:0-11641 GCA_032466195.1 Katharina tunicata | reverse complement strand
TTATTATTAACTTGGATGCCTGAGTCATTTATTTCGACTTTCTCAATGTCCACAGATCTAGAATTTTCAGCTACATGTAGGACCTTTTGGTCGTTATTGTGAAAAAGATTTAAGCAGTGTACAGTGCAGAGTGCTCATTCATGAGGGACGACAACACTCATTAATTCATCAACAATTGTGAATTTTTTCGTTTTATTTTATTAATTAAATAGTCCAAACAGTCAAAAGAAGTTTGAGAATATTGCTGTTAACCATAAGTCAGTTGTGTTTGAATTGATGGGACGTATTACATGTAGTTAAAAATTATATGGATACTTAACACATGATGGTACTACTACATGTACCTGCTTGAGACCATCACACATTATTATACAAACAGTTACACCTTACATGTACCTTCATATTTACTTAAGAGTTGCTCAGGTAATACATCATGCATACATCATCAATTCAAAATAACACATGTAGCAGTATGTTGACTTAATTTTGTCAAGGTGAGGTTAACTCTCTCACATGTGGTTGTGATTTAATAACTACCTAATGGACTTGTTTTTAGTTGATCTTAACTACCCTGGAACTACGAATATTCTTAATGTTCTAACACACTTGAGTCTTGACAGACTTAGGTTTTCCATATGCCAGTTGTTTTACAGGTCTTCCTTGAGTTACATAATACTAATATTGTAGGTCTTAAGAAAAACTCCTAACAATAAAGTCATGTTGGTATGTTCATGTAGATAATGTATTATGGCTTTACTATACCTTCATCTGTTAGCATATATGAAGCGTGGTGGGGTAGAGCGCTGGCTTCTCTAGCCAGAGACTAAAGTTCGAATCCTGGTGGAGATAAGGAAATTTTCTCTCTATACATGTTTAAATACATGTACCCGGTATATATGTGTAAACTGGGTAGGTTTTATTTTGGAAGTTTCAGATGGCTTTGGATTTTTTTGACAATTTTTTCCCCCAGTTTTTACTTATCTTCATGTACAATGTAGGGGAAATACACAGTGACTTGAGGTGGCTGTTGATAACTTGATATCATAGGGGAACATAAAATACCATTCAAGTAAATCAAGCCATTTTTTCACCGTCTGGGCAATTTGTTTTCTAAAAGGGCGTTAAATTACTAATCTTAAATAGTGTTAAGTTTCTGATGTCATTAATATAGGATTGAAGGTAAAAGTGCTTTCAGCAAGTGGTCTCTGTTTTTTTGCTGGTGTACATTCTAGTAAATTTAGCTATATATAAACAGTTCACTTTCCTATGAATGACAATGGAAATGTTGGAAATTGACGGAATAAAGACATTCCGTAAGTTTGAATCATTTCAGCTAGATCCAATTTATACCATTCTCATTCAAGCTCATCAGCATTATCTTGAACTTCAACCTCCTAAAGCATGGCTGTGTTACTGTGTTAACATCCTACAAACAATCAATTCTGACACATTGTATTGACCATTCTAGATGCTGACCACAACCTCACTGTTATCGAACTTTACAATCAATTAGTAGCCTAACTAGTATTAACTATTTATAGTCATTAAAATACCTTTGCAGTGCTATAAAAAAATTATATAAATCACAGCAGTGTACATACATGTATTTATATTGTTAGCTATGAGGTCATTTGATTTATATTAGCAATACTGAACACTGACCAAGATATCAGTGTTATTTATACAGGGCTGTGTTTCTCTCACTATCTGACAATGGCCTAGTGACCGGTACACAGAGAGGCTGAAATAGACATCAGATAAGCCAGATTGATTATAAGAGCTATTGATTTTAGATGAAGCTGTGTCTGTTCCTTAGTGAAGGAATAGTATGGTAGACTATAAAATGTCTGACTGCATAGTGGTCCTTTGTCAATGTCTTTTATACGGAGAACAGTTCAGTGAAAATAACGACTTAAAGAATGTCATAGCTGAGAGGATGTTGAAAGAAGGAGAATTGATATGTATGTTTTCATAGTCTCTGTTTACTTTAAATATCTTAGAATTTCCAAAATATTAATCAAGTAAAGTGAAAGCTCTCCTGAAAGGGAGGATTGAATGTCATGCAAACATTTTCAATGACAGTACTAAGTTATGCCTTTGTTGTTCAGAGGGAAAGATTAGACTTGCCTTGATAAATTTTTGATTCTGTCTCTCTATGCTTTTCAACATTATAATATTAAAGCGAAGTTTCCGAAGGATGAACCAAAATGTTAAAGAGACTTATTGTGGACTATATTCTCCAAACATAAATTTAGTAGTTTAGTCGCCCTTTAACATGCAGCAGGAAGAGGCATTGCTGATAGTATGTATTAACTAATAGCTTCGAACCAAATGTTGAATGTTAGCTGCGGCTGACTCCGCCACCTGTGTATTAGGGTTACCCTTCATCTGTCTGCCCTCTTGTCTGCTCAGAATTAAAATTGTGATTACATTTTTTACAAAATTGAAGATGTTTTTAATTGGTCATCTGTCATGTCTGTAAGTTTCAACATTATCCAAAGCTCTGAATGATAACAAACCAACAAACTAATATGAACGAAATTTTATATCTATTAAAATTCTGCAAAACAGTTCCTTAATTTTGTTTGTTTTGGGTTTGAGTGAAAGGGTAGGTCTGGGGACATAATGAAACTTGTCCAAACAGACACATTGGTATACCAACATCTTGTCTAAACTGACTTTGTTGCTTGGTCCACTTTCTATTTTTTCTGTGTAAAAAACTTATGTAAACTGACATCTTGTCAAAACTGAGAACTTCTATCAATCTCGTGATGTGTCGGTTTACACAAGTAGAAGTGTCACAGTGAAACGTTGATTACCAATCAGAATCATAACTGAACTGATACAGGAGAAAAGTGACTGTGAAAACCTTCATTTCGTTCAATGTATCTTTCAACAAATTTATTATGTCATCTTCAGAAAGATCAAAAGCAGGTGCTATCAGGAAATTTGTGGAAATATCGAGTAAACAAAATTAATGGTCTCGGAGTCATTTGTTCTTCTGTGTTATTCCAAAATCATCAGTGGTTTCACCAGTCAATGATTTGAAAGTATAAAAGACACACCAAATGGCAATACAACCCTACATGTCGAGTGAAAGCGTAGGGCTTGGGACATATTTTAAAAATAACGTACAGACTCTATGGATTTAAAGCATCTGATGAAATTTTTTTTGGGACGTGAGAGTTATGGGAAATTTAAGTTCTTTTTCCATGGGCAGCCATAATGTATATAAAACGTTATAAATTATTTTCAGAGTGTGTTGTCAGCTACACCTCCGTCTGACAACATCTTATCGCCTCAAACTACAGCAGTTAATCAGGAACCTCCTGGACCTCCACAGCCTACTCTACTTAAGCAACGTGCCAACTGGAAACCACTATGGCTATACCCTGGACGTACTGTAAACTTAGAGCCATTATTTGTAAGTTAGTTAATAGCTGCCCTTTTATTAATCAACTCTTTCTGTTTTACTTTTCAGTTTTCATTAATAAGGAATGAGCATAGTACCTACTTCAATCTTCATCATGTTGTTTGCTATAAATTGGGTCTACAAGGTATTGGGGAAGACGAGTTACTGTGAGTATGACTGTATATTTTAATTGAATTTTCAACGTAACTCATTTCTGTTGTGCAGATGACAATACATGTTGTACCATGCCTGACGATGGTTTAAGCCAGATTGTTGAGTCTTGTCGTAAGTTTGAAGTAACCTCCTTTTCTGACAATGGCTGGGTTAAGCTCTTGCTGTATGCCAATCATGACTATCTTTTGTGTGCGTTAGACAAACTAAAGCCTCAACTAAACACTAAACTAGTCGGTCGGTGTTGTGTAGCGTGCAGACAAACCGCTAATTAACATGGATTTGCTTTGTGTAAAAAATTTTGTGCTATGCGATGGTCCTAACAGCTTTGGTTGTGTGTGCAATTTATAGACATGAAGCTTTAACACAACACATTCTTGAGATTTTACTTGATAATACAGCATCAAAATAATAGTTTACACTTTATAATGTTAATAAACTTACAACAATATTTTATTTTTGACATAAACTTCACAAAAATTTCTTCCTGTTTACATTTATTACAACCTATGCAAACTATAAAACACGGAGCTGTGAAATATTTGTTTATGTATGTTTAACTTTAAGGGTAAAAATGTTTCATTAATTGTAGACATTTTAACCATGATTTAATTATTTTTAACGATGTAAAACCACAAGCAATCAATCATTATTTTTATTCTAAGCTAAGGTCGTCAGGAGGTTAAAATATAAAACATGAAGCAGTAACAAATTTTTTATGTACGTTTAACTTTAAGGATAAAAATGTTTCATTAAATGCAGAAGCTTCAACAATTGATTTCTTTATTTTTATACTGTTGTAAAAATTAAACTACAATCAAACGAACAATCAATGAATTTTTCTAAGCTAAGGTCATCAGGAGGTCAATTTGTTGTGGTGTCTCACTTTTTGCCCGGTGAATGTTCTGTGGACTGGTGTCTTGTCTGTTGCCAGTGTCGTAACTCAAGGGTGGTTTTCTTCGCCGATATGCTGGTGGAACATTATCTTTTCAACTGCAGCACCACTTAAGTGACTTCACATGGTTTGGTTGTGTTAGAGTCGCCGTCTACTGTTGGAATACACCGCCGCCATATACTCATATGTCAAATACCTGTCTAGCACGGCGTTTAACTTAAACACCAATCACTCAATCTTCGCTCATACAACTGGCACAATATCAATCTTCGCTCATACAACTTGCACGCCGTCAACTTGTTATAAAAACCCAATCAAACACACAAACAATCATTATTTTATTCTTATAGTACTAAGAATTCTGTAAGGCATATCTACTAATGAGAATTTGGGGAGAAGGTTATCCTCTTTGCATATGTGATGGCTGACTTTTTTGTTTTCAAACTGGAATTTTATTTTAAGTTATGTTGCTATCTTTATTTATTGTCTTAAATAACTAGGTTGTGGCTCGATGACTCCTTATGGTACTGAAGTAGTAGTAATGCTCTTTTGGTATAAATTGTAGATTTTCTAAATCAGATGACTACAGAGTATTGTTGTTTGAACATACCAAACCCTAAATCCTCAACAAATTTGATTCCTTAACCACTTCACAAACTATTTGTTATAGATGCAAAGGCTAATAAGTGTAGAAACACAATCTTAAAATTGTATGTAGTTCAGACATGAAAACAACCTGAAAATTAAATTTTAGGTTCTCAATAAATTACTTATAATTTGTGCCCTCTAGGTCAAATTAGTTGAGGATTGAGGGTACTGGTTTTTTAATGTACATATATAATCTGTAAGCATACATAGTCCAATGTGATGATTGATTGAGTCTCCATGTAACAGACAAATTTCTTTGGTTCATTGTAATTGCACATGTCCTCAAGGTTAAGTTAGTTTCATGCTTAATTTTATTCTTTACAATCTTTTAAAGTTGAGCTCTTCTTTAGAAAGCTAAGAGTAAATACATAAATTGTACTTTTTTAAAAAAAAATGTTTAAGTTACAAAGTATAACAGATGATGCAGGTGGTTGGGTGGGAGTCTCCTGTGCCCTGTTGCTCACTGAGCTAAGGGGCATCAGGAAGCTGATTAACCCGATTTGTTGTGTTGTCCTGTTTTTCGTCGTATAAGTGTACTGTAACGTTTTCTAAGTTGCAAGTGTCGTTTTGGGTGGTTTCCGTCACCTGTGGGGCTGGCCCGCCGTCATATAAGTGAAAAAACCTTAAGTATGGCGTAAACCCCAGTCACACAAACAAAACAAATAACTGATGATAATACTTTCCCATCAGATCCTATGGATGATGAGAAAGTCTGTAAAGACTCGAGTATAAAATTGCTGAAGGATGACGAGCACGCCATCATCCTCGGGAAGACAAAACCCCCCACAGAGAACGACGTAAGTCAGAATTGTGACATCCACATAGCTCCGTCTGACGAAAATAAACTCAAACATCTCCAGCTGCGGTTTGACAGCTTCTACATCAACGACTGTGACATACAACTACAAATCCATCAAGCACCATCATCAGCGCCACATAAGGTCGAGGAAATGGTGAGTACATAATTGTAATACAACTTTCATGTCGGCACGTTTAAAAGAAATTTGTGAACTCCAAAAAACAACGAGGAATCCCATGAGGGCTTTACCTTTCTTGTCAGGTACAATGGTTACCGGTATATCCCCATCCCTCTGAAATTTTAATACTCCAAAAATTATAATTGGTCCTATGAATTCTTTGTCTGTCGTTGAAGGGTGGTCCACACGGTGACCTAGTAGCCTGGTAGTTGAGCATTGGACTGTACCTTTGAGTATGACGTTAAAACACCATTTAAATAAATAAATAAATCTGTTTGTGAAGAGTTTTGTTTCAAAAAAAGTTATCAGATTTAAATTATCTCTGGAAAATATGGGATGGTCCCTTAACTGATTTGTATTTTGGAATGGAGTTGAATTGTACCAAGTGAACTTGTAAACAAAAGACCCCCTAAAGTCTTTAATGCAAACTGCATCATGTGAATTGCACCTTAATAGTACCCTGTACCCAGTTTCTAAGCCCCTGGTGCCGCCTGTGCTAAGGGGCGCCAGGAAGTAGATTTTGTGTAGTCTTACTATTTTTTACCCTGTAAATGAATTGTGCTGAGTTCTGTGTTGCCAATGTCGCTTAGGGTGATGTTATTCATCCATTTGACTGACACGCCGTCAAAATAGTGAAATAAATGAAACCCAAATCGAAAACACAAACACAAATTTTTAGCTACATGTAGTGCATCATCATGTGTGTTCAGTTATTACTTTACAGTGTTTAATGCATGTACATGACAATGATGTTTAAAATATCCTTGCCAAAATATTTATGCCAACATAGAAATAAAATATTATTTCAGTCAAAGTAACTACAAGCCAAATTCAAAATAAAATATTATATCAGTCGAAGTAAAAACAATGGATATTTGTGATCTCTGTATTATTATGTCTGTTGTGCATATTCAGTTTTGTTGTCAGTAAAATAACAATTGACATGTTGACACAGTGATATTCATTATTGTGACGTTGAATCCCATTGGAGACCGTTTCAGTTTATTCTTGTGGCTTCACGAGGATAGAAAGTTTAGTAAAATCTCCAAGGAACATAATTACACATTTATGAATGGAGATATTGATTGGATAAGGCTGTGGAGATTAAATCAGCTGTCACACTAACTCTACTTTATCTCAGTTATGATTATTCATAATGACCACCGGTTAACATGTTTATGTATTCAATGTCCATTCCGACCATGCTCACCTCCATTCCACAGCCATTACCCTTTTAACCAATGGCACACAGTGTAGTAGGAAGGGTTTAGGTAGTTCCATTAAAATCTTAAGAAAAAAAAAACTTATTTGTGCCATCAGATGTTTGGTTGTCAGTCGGGAGGTCGTTTGTTCTTTATGACACATTTAGTCTCTTGTGCTATATTGGGTAGGCATATATTATAAGTGAGAAAAAAAAAAGGAGTATGGCGTAGAACACTAATCAAATGAACGTTTCATTAGGTTGAGGCTTGGTCCTCAGAAACATGTACAATGAAGTAAACAGGTCGAAAGCCACATGTTTGTGTCCTCGAGGGGCAGTATGCTTTTAGGCAACATCCAGGATCACAACTCTTAAGTCTCTTCTGGATTACAGACCCTTCATTTATTTGCCACCACATTTTGATCACATTCCAGAGATCATTTCCATATGGGATATGTGGAATGTGATTGAAACGCCGTGATTAATAAATTGAGAAGTTGTACTCCATAGAGACTTGTACTTGTTTCCTAATTTCTAAACGCCACTTAAAGAAGGTACATTCACAATCTCTTGCCTTCCAGTAGATCCATTTGGACCGACTTCACACTTTCTGGTTTAGAAAGGCAACATGAAGCTGTTTATTGTTAGAGTACATTGCTGTCATATAAGCAAAATACCCTAGAATACTGTGTTACGGATAAATCAGTTGATCGATCAATCAATCAATCAATCAATCCCCTTATCAACCCTGGGTTTTTGGAGAATGTTTGTCATTTTTTTTAGATGATAAAGTGGTTTTAATAAAAGTGGCTTCATCTCAGATTTGCACCAGACTTTTACCAGGCAATTCAAAATCTTCATATGAGTCATCAAAATTACCAAGTTAATAAAATAAACCAAGAATTAAAGGTTATTTTATTTTTGATACACAACATTATACAATTCCTGTTTCCCTGAGCATGTGGTTTTAATCGTCTTTGTTTTGTGGTATTACTGGCCTACATACACAATTTACATAGCACAGTTACATAAATGTCATTTATGTGCAATATGAACTTCCCTCTCTGTAATATAGCTGTATGTAGTACGCCAGCTTGTATGGAGGGTAATAGCAATTGCGTGTTTGGTTCGCTGGGAAAAGAAAAATAATGTTTTGAAATCAAAGCTCTCCAAATCTTTTGTATATCTTGAGAATTCATTTTATATATTAAGTATGTATGCCATAAATCCCTAATCAGACAAACAAACCTTATATTTGTTGAATTTGATATATTATGACATTGGATACTGTTTAAATAACAGACATGAATCAGTACTGTTGCTAAATACACAAGTGACTATGGATTGCTTTCAATTTGCTTACCCAGTAACACAAACTCTTAACATATACAATTGTAGAGGGAGATAAGAAAGGACTTTGTCACTTAGAAAATCTGTCTAATGTCCATTATATTTCATACAGCTCTCCTATTAACATGTTATGTTGTCTAACAGTTTGTCTGTACTTAACAGTTACCCTACTCTATTATTAACACAACTCTCTGTATTTCTTATTTAAATACCACCATATAGTTTACTTGATGGGTTAAAATATAAGATTGTTCATAAATTTATTACTGAACAGAAGCCGTCCAAGAATGTAGAATCTGACTGGAGGTTTAGAATCACCTTTAAGCAAACTACCCTAAATGCTCGACAAATTCGACCCCCTTTACAAAGCTGCATTTAATGCAAGGGTAAGAAGTGTAGACATGCAATATTTACATTTTTATGAAGTTCAGACTTTAAATTAACAGAAAAGGTAAGTTTTAGTTCCAAATTCACACTTAAACATTCAATAAATTACTTAAAGTTTGTGTCCTTAGAGGTCAAATTTGTTGAGGATTTGGGGTATTCAAGATAAGGGAATAGGGTAGGGAGGGGCTGGAATAACAAGCCATCAAAATAGGAGACATACAAACTGATTACAGAAAACTAAGTCAGGGCTGACTTAATGCTATGTGGGACCTAATGTTGATTTAGTATCAGGGGTTTGATGTTGTTAAAGAAGAACAGGATAAACAGGGTCTTCCAATGGTTATCCAAACTCATTTTAAAACAACCAATTTATAGGTTACCCAAATTGTTCAAACTGTTAATGTGTTCTGAGTAAATCTGTTTGAAACACCTGTTCATCGTCAGATACATACCTTAATAGTTATTTATTTACAGAGATGTTCCCAGAGGAATATGACATGGGAGGCTCACATCCAATTATAGCTCTTTAATTATTCATGGCCAAACAGACTTCCCTTTAAATAATAGATTAATGTGTTGGGTGGATTCTTCTGTGAATTATGTAATTTCTTCACTTATCACCTTCAAAACGTGCAAGTCTTGATTAATTACAATTGACGCACATCTAAGCAGGAATATTTGGTTTTTGTGCCATGTAGAGAGACATTGGCCTGACAATTGTACTAGATGGACACTTGTCCATAACACATCTAATGTGGTTAAATATAGTGATATAGTACTGTAGTTTCCACTCATATTTATTTACCATGAGGATTGATTGGTGGAAGCTTCCTGTTCCCTGGTGCCCTCTGAGCTAAGGAGCATCAGAAAGCCGATTTGTTGTGGTGGCCTGTTTTCGTCCTGTAAATTTACTGGAGAGATTTCTGTGTTGCCAGCATTGGTTAGGGTGGTTTCCTCCACCAATTGCTCTACTGAGCTAAGGGGCACAGGATGCTGATTTGGTGTGGTGTCCTGTTTTGTTAATGTTATGTAAATGTTTTGTCCTGTCTTGCATTTTGCCAGCATCGTTTAAGATGGTTTTCTTCACCGATTGAGCTGGTATGCGGGCGTAAAATCCCAATCAAACAAACAAACAATCACATTGGTGTAGAATGCAGTCATATGAGTGAAATAACCTTAAGTACAGTGTAAAAGCCCAAACAAACAAACATTAAATTTATCACTGCTTGCACACAAGCTAAATTTTGACCAAATTAAAATTGAATTGAAAGGAATTTCTTTCAAAAGATTTTGCAATACATTTCTGGTGTTTATAGCAGTGTTTTTAACCAAATAGTTCTTTGTATTAACTGTCTTTCGTGTTTTGCAAAGTGAACAGCTGAAAGTAAAGTGATCTTATCTGCTATTGAAAGATAAACCAGTTTGTAGAAGTTTAGGGGAGCGTGACAGTTGGGTAGCCATTTTACTAAAGTAGCCATTCCCTTTGAGAATTGGTTTGATCGACTCTTGAAAGCTGTGCTATGTTTTCAAGAATTTCCTCTCTCTGATGGTGTTTTTTCTCTATTCATCCTCTCTTTAAGAACGGCTCAGTAGAAAAGCTATTGAAACAGAGATAATACATTATCGCTTAATAGCCCCTATTGATCGTATTGCAGTAAGTCAGCCATACTGCCCTGCCCGATCTGTCGAGCTACAACCAACCCATGTCTACATATTACCACTACCACTAGCTGGTTGCTATACCATGTAATTACATTAAGGTCCCTGCTCGCACACAGATAAACTGATCGGACCAAGTGATTGCAACATCTCCAAGATTCCAGTTTTTATCTGACCTAAAAAAAAAAATTGCCTGCCACTCTGTTTATAATGATTGCCTGTCAATTCCCATTTCTCTCAGCCCAATAGATACAATTGGAAAGGAAATGGTTGTTAGTTTCTATACTAAGCATTGCACAGGGAACAGAGATTTAGGAATCTGACAGAGAGGCCTATCATATCACCATATCACTTTCTCTATACTTCTCACTGCCGGCAGCCGACATGTAGTCACTGCCTGGAATCAGTCAACAGGACCTATAAATACAGTCCCTCATGTCTTTATTTAATGATTAAATAATAGCGATCAATCTGTTATAAAATGTTTTTTGTTGTTGGGTAATATGAATCTTTAACAAGAAATTACTTTACCAGTATTTTTGTTAAGTTCATATACTTTTTCTATTTGAAAGTCTAAGGGTGTTTTTTTTTAGTTTATTTTTTTTCTTCTCCTTTTTTACCAAAATGCGCCATTAACTCCAAGTTTTGCCTTAATGCTAATAGGTTCAACTATGTTCGACAATAATCAAGTACCTAATAAAGAACCGATAATTAAATGTTTGTTTTAAAGCGATGAACAGAAGAGTCCATATTAACTCTTATCTACCTCACCATGAGTGGTTGGGCAGGACTTCCCTGTGCCCAGGTCAAAGTAACTCTTTTTCTATCCTTCTGTGTACCCTAGCCTTCTCTCTGGTGTCTCTTTTTCACTTATTTGAAGGCTGCCATATTGTTTACCAGTTAGTGTTTAACATTAAGTTGTAATTTTATTGTTGAAGAAA
>JAVFBZ010018622.1:5136-29783 GCA_032466195.1 Katharina tunicata | reverse complement strand
CTCCACTTACACTATTTATGATTATAACTAGATATCCTCCAACTCACACTATTTATGATTATAACTAGATATCCTCCGCTTGCTTTATTTATGATTATGACTAGATATCCTCTCACTAACACTATTTATTCTTATAAGTACAGAGATCCTCTCTCCAACACTTTTTATCATTATAACTAGATAACCTCCCACTAAAAACACTATTTATAATAATAACTATATACCCTCCCATTAAATCTGGACTCCTGTTTTTGTCTTTTGATTTGTCTAACAAAAAGGAAACTAAAATGAAATCAATATAAAAAAAACCCCTAATATCTACGAATCTGATATAAAGTATGAAATCGAGTGAATAAGAGCTTTCCTTACTTTGAAAGAAAACAAAGTTTCACATCTTTTGCTGTTTTATAAGATTTCCTAGTTCTACAATGTTTTACATTTGTCTGAAAAGCCTGAGTACTTTTAACTGCTTAGCCACCATTAATTTAAAATAACTTTAAAACTTTTTTTTCTGCAGGGCCAGTTAGTTCTGGATACACGACAATAGAACGAGACCCTGATACAGAATGGAATAACGTTTCTCTCTCGTTGAACACTACACATTTCTCTGTGAGGTTTAACCATGAAGAAGTTAACGAAACATTGATAAACCCAATAAGACTTAGTGGAAGGGTAAGTTATAAGCAGTACGAGACGAGTTAAAGAGATTTCGTAAGATTCCAAGTGACGAGCTTTCCCTAAATTATCAACAAATGTGACCAATTAAATGCTATGCAATGGCTTGGAACTACCGGAAAGTTTCATTTCCAAACTCACATTTATAAATTCAATAAGTTCTTAAATCCTGTGCCATTTAGGTCGAATTTGTTGAGGGTTTGGCTAAGTATAATAATGCCTGCTTGCCGACTGTTTAAGATCTCAGCGGTTATTTTGACGTCTATTTTTGTAACAGGCTCCAACTATGAGTGTTCTAAATGGCCACAATTATTTTCGCTTGAGGTAACTTTCTAAACGCCACAGTCAATACATTTGAATATGCTCCCTTAATATGACCTTTCACCTTATTGCGCGAGTTTTCTTTCTTTCTGTTGTAGTTATATTTTGGATCTCCTAGACCTCTGGACTTGGAACATATAATGAATAACATATACTCTGGTTGTCTTCGCGATGTTATTGTTAACAAGATCAGGGTGTTGGAGGTTTTCAGATCCGGGGATCCCACATATCGCTTTGATGGCAACATTAGACAGGGATGCTCCGTAAGCTAAATTAGTCTTTTAACTCATGTTATTTTTGTTTTTCACTAAACACACATCAAGAACCAGTTTCACTGTTCCAACAGTATGTAGTGACACTATTACAACCAAATAATTTACAGTCGATTTCAGAGTTTACGATTTTTGAAAAAATAATGTTCCAAATATTGAAGTAGAGGGCAAATTCCCGTGAGCTTGATTTTAGCAAAGATCGAGTTCTTGTTAACCCTTTTGGTGGTTGTCGTGAATATATTTGATGCTCTTTGTCGTTTTTTGCTTCTTGTGTAGTACAATGATGTTTATACCCATTTAGCCGGCACGTTGGCACCTGAGGGAGAAAAAAAACTCAAGTTCTAAACTAAACCTCCAACTAAGCCTATTGGTTGTAAAACATGTGGAATTACCGGAGATGTTTCTGTAATTAAACTAAGCAAGTGAAATAAATTCCGAAAGGTACAATTTAAAAAAAAACCCATCTTCATTGTTCCACATGAGTGTACGTTGTGCAGCTTATATTGTTCACATAATAACATATATAAAGAGGATATATACAGTAGTTTTTGTTTGTCTCAGTAAAACATAAAAGTAGGAAGATTAAATACTTCAGCATAAATAGTCGTGAATGTATATTAACATGTAATAACAGATACAATTTGATATATTCCAGCTTCCGACGGAGACTGTAACATTTTCCGGCATGGATTCCTATGTCTGGTATAACCTATCTGCCCCATCTGATGGCCTCACCACACTGACCACCAACTTTAAAACATTCGACCTCAACTTTGGTCTTGTCGTGCTGGATTTCGGAGAGAATGGAAATATTAGTGTAAGTAAATACAGTCGGTGTGGAAATGTTAACGCTCCTACAAATACAAAACAACAACATTAACAAAGACACTCTAGGCATCGAAACTGTCATAATAAAAACGTTTTTACTTTAAAAGAAGTTTTCTAGTCTTGATTTTACTTGAATGGATTTATTCACTATACTAATAATTTATTGTCTTTTTAAATTTAGTCAGCAAACGAAATAAAGTTGATTTTCTTGAAATAAAATAAAAGTACATTCTGGACACATTATTTAACAGAATTAACCTTCTTTCAATTGTTCTGAATAATTTCTATTATGCATTTTTCAGGTGAATATCCTTGGAAGTACAGTCTTACGGATACAACAATGGAGATATGGTACTACCCAACAACAACAGTTTACTATTGGTCAGTATACCATTTTGATAGCATGTATGGACTTTTATTCACCATACATACATAGACAGTTGCTAAAAATTCGTTCGTTCTACCGTGAGTCTCTGTAGCTCAGTTGGTAAGAGCGTTGGCCCTGCTAGCCAAAGACCCGAGTTCGAATCCCGGCGGAGGCAAGCAAGCTTTTCCTTCTCTACTTTTATTCAAAAATACAGTTGTATAAATGATACAGTAGATAGAAATGGTGGGAATAAAGCTCAGTTTCAACAAGCAAAAAATGTCGTACGATATCTCTGTTGCTATGACGTCCAGTAGTGAAAAAAATAACCCCACATAAGATCGGGAAAAAATAAAGTGTATTGTGTCCTGGGTCATTTTTGTTTAGTTTTCAGTTACAATTGTTTGTCAATTTGTTAGGTCAAATTGTTAGTTGTCGTGGCCTTTACTTAACTAACTAACTGTATGTCTTTTCTGTAGTTAAAATCATAGTTCTTGTTTTTCTCTTCATTATCCATTTCGATTCTTAATTTTTTAGCTGAGAATTTAAGTGATGGTAAGCTGAAGACGTTGACCTTATCCCTGAACGAGACAAACATGGAGTTGAAACTGAACTCATTTAGAGTAGACCGAACTGTGTTTACTGGACCACGGTGGTCCGATCTCACACAAAGATACTACCTCTATCTGGGTAAGTAATAATAATAATAATAATAATACTATAATACTATAATACTACTACTACTACTACTAATGGTAATAATCATAACCATAGTCGTAATAATAATAATAATTATAATAACAAATAAAATAATAAATGAGCCTTTCTAAGAAAATTTTAAATAAAGTTAACTTTATCCTTGAGTATATTTGCTTGATTGGCTTTTGTCGCCGTAATTAAACGCTATTTCACACCCGCCCACGGGTGGTAAACGACCCTAATCGAGTCACAAGACACCACCTTCCTGAGACACTCAGGGAGCATCAGAGAAACACCTGTTGGAAATAATTATATTGCTGTGGATGAATGAGACAAAACTTGTTTGGGTGAAAGGGAGTAAGGTTGGGGAATTTGTCAAAAATCAACGAATACAAGCCGGTTAAAGAAAATTGGTTTGTTGGTACATAGTTACTATTATGTTTCTCTTTGATAGGTGGATTCCCCGGCTCTCCTGGCTTCGAAGGCTGTATGAAGGGCGTGACCCTCAAATCGGGTTATGAGAGCATATCTAACCTTGAGGCACCTGATCACAGGTCTGTCGGGGCTAGCTTCGGAATGTGCAAAGTCTACGACAGGTGGGTAGATTCTAATTACTGTGTAGACGGCGGCGGGCGACATCTGGAGTTCAACCTATGACAGACGTCTTTTGACATTAGCCAAACAGTATACTAGTATATTTTAATGATGGTGCCTAATAATACGATCTTCCATCAGTTGCTATTTTCAGAAGTTGATTATAGCCTCACCAATGACCAGTTGAAGCTAATGTTTTTTGGCCACAAATCATCTTCTAGGCAAAATGTGTAAATTGTAATCAAATCAAACACTTATGGAAAGTGGTGATGTTTAAAAAAGATTTTGGTAGAAATTAAAACGCCAGGCGCCGCGTCATGGGGCGTTTGGATGGGAGTCGGACAGCTGCGAGAGTAGAGCTCTCTTATTGTCCTTTGGAATACAAGAATGGTCCCTGGTGACTGTGAAGATCGTGGGATTATTTTAGGAGGTTTAGTTGAAATCAAGAAGCAATCATTACAGTGCTAATTAATGAGCTTCACTTAACAACGGGATATTACTGTTTGTCTTTTTTCTAGGTGTGATCCTAACCCATGTCGCAGTGGTCGCTGTACCAGACTTCGGGGGAACTTTATCTGTGATTGTACCAATACTGGATACACTGGAGCTGTTTGTCGAACACGTACGTACAAGAATATTACATTTGGAATCTCGAAATCTAAGATCTGTCATAACTTACGTAAACTAATGATGTTCTGTTTTTTGTATAGGCTATAAAATGGGTGAAACTCAAAAATGTAATGACGGTTTAGGTCCAGCGCTGCAGCACAATATTTTTCTGTTAAAATATTTTCAAATAATGTATGTCGAAAGGAGTAGAGCCATATCACAACCTTCAATTTTCAGAAATCAACTTCTATTTCGCGGAATACAGTAATGCTTGAAGCATCACATGCTCAGATTTTCTTGTTTACTGAGTTTAAAATACGTCCCAAGAAAAATCTTGAATGGAAGTCATAATGTTCTGAATATGGTTTTATACAGAACAAGCTTTTGTATTTCGGTAGTTCACTAATGATACCCTAGGTCTGAAAATGTATTGAGCAAGTGTATCGAGATATGTTTAGCACCGTAACTTTATATTAACTTCATTCTTTATTAACATTCATTTCGATTCCAAAAACTCAACAAAACATGACTACAGGGGAAGAAAAACTCTCGCCACAGAACAGCAATTTGAATGAAGTGAGATTCTAAAGTTTAAAAGTTTGTCAAGGCCAAGGAATGTAGTATTTTGAAACCGATGGCCCTTTTTGGGGATATACGTATTTGAGAGGGATTGCTAATCTCCGGACTCACAACTATTCGGGGTAATCGCGAAAAACACATTTTGTGACTAGGCTACTGTCTCAAACCCCCTCCCCCCTGTGGTCTTCAAATTGAATCTGGGATGTATGTTGTGTCATTATCTTTGTTTGTAGCGTTATATCCTCAGTCCTGCTCGTTTGTGACGTTCCCACCTGGTTATACTAACGTACAGACCACCATTGACGTGGACGGATCAGGACCCCTTCTACCCACCGATGTCATCTGCTGTATGTATTCAAACGTCTCTTATATTATCAATTGTTATTTTTAAAGCAACTTGCGGAGTTGTTGTAGTATGGTCATGTCAGTGCGCGTTTCGTATTGTTTTAAATGCGTGGATTGCCGCCATGTCTTCAGTTCCATTTGTGTGTCTTGGGTAAAATAAATCTTTGTTCAAAAAGTTTTGAAGAGTAAAATGTAGAACAACGGACATATACTTCCAGCTGATGGAAAAATGTTTCTTACGATCTTGATAAAGTATCACTGGCAGCAATTTTCCATCAAAATTCAATATTGATAGGCAGTGATTGTACCGAGTATTTTCCATCAGTTTTACCAATATTTATTTCAGCCAATCTATATGGAGATACTTTTCATCAGCTTTGTGAATGTTATTTTAAGCCAATGAGGATGGGCATACAGTGACAGTATTCTATATTTTTGCCAATGTTGTTTTCAGCAAGATTGGTATACAGTGACAGCATTGAGTGCTTTCCAGCAGTGTTGCCAATGTTGTTTTCAGCCAATCAGGATGGGTATACAGTGACAGTACTGCATGCTTTTCATAAGTTTTGCCAATATTGTTTTCAGCCAATCAAGATGAGTATACAGTGACAGTACGGAGTGGCATGAACACCACTTATGCCCTGGTTGATGGATTCCAGGAGCCCGGCTCCTACGTTAGTAATATCAACTACTTTAATATTGCTGAGAAGGAATTGGTCGGGATCATAGATCAGAGCACGAGCTGTCGACAGTTTGTGGAGTATAGATGTCAGGACTCTAGACTACTCCTCACACCAGGTAATGGCGATAACATCAGGATAAGTTAAGAAACACATAATTCTTTATAGTTATTACAAAAGAAACTTTCCATGGAGGAGAAAATAAACATAGGTTGATGTTGATGAAGTCAGAGCAGGGTTCTTTATGTGTTTTCAGTCTGAAACACCAGATTACGAAATGGCTTTGAAAGAAAATTTGAGCCCGTAATATGTAGCACAAATTGTTCATAGAACAAAATGTCTCGATATTTGTATGGATGTTGTTCATGTGTGGTGAGAAATGGGAGGTTCAAATGAAGTGCTTTTTTTTAGACCTATCTATATTTAAACACAATTACACATTAATTTAATTGAAGAAGCCGTTTGATGGAATTTTTAATACTATAAATGTGTTCAAGTGCAAATAAAAATGTGCCATTAAGTTGATCCTGACCTAATTAAAACATCCCCAGTCAGCACGTCGCGAATCCGAAGAAATGAGTTCCTACTATATCAATATGTGCTCTCTCTACATATATGTGTTTATGCTTTGAAAGAATTATTCCCATTATTTCAACCTTTCTATTCAAGCCAACTCCCCTGTACCATATGGGTATTGGGTGGGACGGAACGGTTACAGTCATTTCTACTGGGGCGGATCAGACGCTGAGACTGGCGGCTGCTTCTGTAAGAAAAGTGAAGCCTGCATCAATGGTGGGACATGTAACTGTAACTCGGGGCAACTAACTTCTGACAAAGGAGAGATA
This sequence comes from Katharina tunicata, assembly GCA_032466195.1. Taxonomy (NCBI): domain Eukaryota; kingdom Metazoa; phylum Mollusca; class Polyplacophora; order Chitonida; family Mopaliidae; genus Katharina; species Katharina tunicata. The sequence continues at coordinate 22,972 of JAVFBZ010018622.1, read as the reverse complement.
ACCCAGATGGAGGACCTTCCAGTACGACAGGTTCATTTTGGAGACACTGGCACTGTAGTGGACAGCAAGTCTGGACAATACAATGTGGGACCTTTAACATGCACCGGTGACGGTAGGTTTTTCTAATGTATTGATGTAATTAAAGACTTTAAATATCGTTCATTCCCCAAAACCATGTATATCTTGCTTGTTAATCTAAGCTGTTACTTTATACAGGCAAAATACGACTGTTATTTGTCGTACCTGGTTACACTAACTTTTTTTCTGACCACAATATGAGTGGTCATTTAAGTGTTGATATTACTTGTTGCCATTTATACTTGCAATTAGTATTTTACCTACTGACAAGACTTAGCTACCGATTTTACTGTCTTGCAGATCCGAAAACTCGTAGCTGGCTAAATTATATTGTCTTAATATATTTTTGTAAAAAAAAAAAATGTCTTTGGTTGCCTATCACTATTTAAACTGGCTTATATCTGTTATACATAAATTGCCTTTTTTTGTCATTTTAATTTTTTAAGCTGGCCTGAAAAATGTTGTGACATTTTCCCGTTTAAATTCCACCATCGAGTTGGATTACCAGCTTCTTTCTGCCCCAATCACCATATGGTTTCAATTCAAAACTCTGAAAAGCCGGAGTACTTTGTTGTATGCAGCAGGGAAGTACAACAACAATTACCTGGTTATTCGCATCGAAGGTAAGTTAAATCGTGTATCACGGTTTACGGTTTGATTGTTTAAGTTGGGTTTTACGCCGTTCTTAAGGTTCTATCACTCAAATGACGGCATGCTAACCCGATTGGTGAAGTAACCCACCATTAACAACTCTGGGAACATAGAAAACACCACAGTACATTTAAAGAATGAAAAACAGTACCACAAAAAATCGGCTTCCGGATCCCCTTATCTTACAGGGCCCCAGGTTCAGCTATGATTTTTTCTTCTCATAATCGGTTATAAAGTGAACATCCACTCTATGCTATACATCCTGTGGATTGTCACTTCTCAATTCTACGCATTCAGTGGATTGTCACTTCTCAATTCTATGCATCCTGTGCATTGTCACTTCCCAATGCTATGCATCCTGTGGATTGTCATTTCCCAATGTTATGCACCCTGTGGATTGTGCCTTTCACTCAGGTGAGAACTGTGGTAAACGAAAACCTCCGTGCACAATACACTATATTGATTATGTTTGTATTGTTCGATTACTAAAAAAACAATAACCTCAAAATAAGTTTTTAGTGCAATGGTAGTACCAAAATATTCCTATAAAAATATTATAAAACCGTATGTTTGAAGATGAAAAAATTATATCTTTGCAGGTCCCAACCAGCTCTTTGTTCGTCTGATGCACGATATACCCTCTCGTAGTTTACTTTGGGCTCTTCCGTTCCAGTTAAATGACGACCAATGGCATTCGGTTTACTTTGAGTTTAATGCTAAGGAAGCCGTCATTAACGTTGATGATATGACTACAAAAGTCGTAGTATTTGACGAATGGATGGAACGTAGAAATCTGATGACGGATTCTCCCCTGATTTTGGGTTTGTGGATGCCATACTATTTGTGAATTTAACATCTTGATTTTTTATTTTATGAAAGTTTACATGTCTACTTGTATTTAAAACCCTTAGAAAATCTGACGCGAAACACTAACTCACCATTTACCATAGAATAACAGAAAACCCGAACATGATAGTCTTATTGGCATAGATGATGTATTTACTTTCATACCTATATATGTTTAACTGATGATGGCACATTTAAACCGAAATATATTACATATAGCAACATGAATTCCTTCTTTGGTTGATTGGTTGGGGTTTTACGCTGTACTTAACATTATTTCACTCATATGATGGCGTGCCAGCCCAGTCGGCGAAGGAAACCACCGCAGACGATGCTGGTCACACAGAAGAAATCACAAAACAATTGTGGAACATTTACAAAACAGTATACCACAATAAGTCGGTATCCTGTGTCCTTTAGCTTGCAGAGCACCAGGACACAGGATGATCGGCTTCCTGTGTCCCTTGACTCAGAGAGCTCCAGGAAGCAGAAGGATCCCACCCACCCAACCAACCCTCTCCCTCTTTGGAGTTTCTCTCATTCTATGATTCTAGAAACTGGTCTGTGCAATTACCGGTTAACATTAATTTATGATATGGTGTAGTTTCATGTAATGTTGTCGGATCTCAGCCTCATTGGACTAATCACTTTTTTGATTTAACACGGAATGTTTTCATTAGATCGCAAGGACCTGATGTGAATTATAATAAAAAAAAATCAATAAATATATCAAAGTTATTAAAAATTTGTTTAAAACTAAATTTTTTCCTGTGAACTTCAAATGTATAGTAAAAATGAATTATTGAACTTATTGTAAACCTTAATACATGCTAATTAATAAGTTTGCAGAACACTTTAGGTTTATGAATTAAAATATAGCGCTTGAAACAGATAGGTCAAAATAAAATATTGAATGATGTGGTATTACAGGCGCTAACGAGGATGGGTCTAACCAGTTCTTGGGGTGTTTCCGTGGATTGAGGATAAATGGCGGAATGGTCAATCTCCGACAACTTGTTCAAGAAAAACAGACAAAGAAAGGAATCCTGGAAGGTATGACATTTATTCTATGATTAGTGTCGTTCAATAGCGTTTGTTTGTTTGATTGGGTTTAACGCCGTACTTAGGGTTATTTCACTCATGTGACACCTTGCCAGCCCAATGGGTGAAGGAATCCACTCTAAAGAACGTTGGAAACACAGAAGCCACCAGAATAAGTGGACTTCATTGTTCGGCTGCCTTTTAGCTCAGAGAGAACCAGGGAACAGAAAGTTCTCGCCCAACCCACCTGCTTGTTTAATGGTGAAAGAAATTGTATGTGGTAGCGAACCATGCATGTTTAGGAGGAATGGCTTTGAAGTTTATTTCTTAAATGAAGTTTTCCTGCAGACATTGCAATGTTAAGTCGTGAAAATATTAACAAAAATTACCACAAAGTAAATATACATGGAACAGATCTTTCATGAAGCGAACTTCGGTTTTATATCATTTAGGAGATCGCACAACGTCGCTTAACACAATGTTAACTGACAAAGAGTTTTATAGCGATAAACTCTACATTACAACCCATGGCGGACCGAGCATTTATTACCAGATTAAACAGTGGCGCCATCTGTGGATAAAGTGATCAAAGTTTTAATTAACTGTTACAATAACATCCAACCAATAATATATGCGCTACAACTTGCATACAGTCATCATGGCCTCCCCCAGAGAACTCGATCCGATTACCTCTCGTAAAGTCTGATTGGTGCCTACTAGTTTCGACGCAACCAATCACTTGCGTAGCTGTAAGTTCTGATGATAGTCGCTCGATCCGTCAAGGGTTGTAATGTAGGTGAGCGAAGATCTGCTTAAACATTATCCCAGGCATGACATTTCAAGATTACGGTCAAATCATGGCTTAATCCTGATGTTATTTAAATGTTTGTGTTTAGCATGTTACATTTTCTAATCTTTTACCATTGGTTTTCCTTTCTCCATCCCAGGATGCATCTCGCCCTGTTACAGCAACCCGTGTCTGAACAGTGGCGCTTGTATTAATAAATACTACGCCACGTTTATGTGTGACTGCGAAAGATCAGCTTACAGTGGGTGTTACTGTGGAAAAGGTTTGAACCAAATTTTTTGTTTTTATATATAATATTTAATGAATATTGTAGAAGCACCTGTAACGTTAATAACTGATACCAAAGTCACACTGTTAAATGACAGGCTATATGTGGTACATTTTTCACTGATTTAGGATTGAACAAAATCAACAATGAATTAAAACTTCTTAAATGCACTCGGATTTCCTAAACAAATTATGCATTATGCTTTTAGTCCCGACGAAGCTGGACCCCAAATATTGAAGGAGAATCTGTTTTGTAAAACCAAAGGAATCATACTAATTTTTTTCAAATGATCTTGAATTTGAAACCTTTGTGTAGGATACAGTTTCTCAGATGAGAACAAGTGGCCCTGTTCTACCATATTACCTCATCTTAATTTTATCTAAATATGAAAGTGCATTATGTATGACAAAATATCCTTCTAAAATAACTACAAGTTAGAATTCATCTGTAGAGTTTACTGGGAATAATTGTATTGTCGGTTTTCAATCTCTGACACTTAGATGGTTTCTCTTTATAAGTTTTATTATTGATTTATTGTTTATTTATTTATTTGTTTCTTTATTGCTATTTGTAGAAAATAAGGCAGCATGAATGTCATATCATACGCTACGATACAGAGGAATTTCTTCTTTTAAAAGAGTTAACATTCATATAACTTCAGACACGTATGATCTAAAAATATATCCCGGGACATCCAGGAACCTCAAGCCAATGCTTTTAATATCCTACTTTGCTTCGGAAGCGAATTATTTTCTTTCGAGTTACGTATTAACTACTTAGCTGGTTTAAAATGTACGGCGGATTTATTTTTATCTGCGATTGTGACATTGTTTTTCTTCAGCTCTTGGTGTTTCTATGGCATCCAATACAAGCGTACTATTTTATCGTCAAAGACAGTTTGTTCCGACGCCCCCAAAGGACATCGAGTTTAGCCTGAGATCTAACCGAGAGATAACGAGAGGCAGTTTGATGAGGGTGTTATCACAGACTTCGGAGTTTCTATCTATTCTGATTATATCAGGTAACAGGAAACCATTACACAACATTCTAGAAGAACACTATATTCAATTTTGACCAGGAAAAGTTAACTCGTTATTTATTTTCCATTTATTTTAGTGCCGCGTTAGCCTTCGTTGGTTGAGCGTTAGACTGGGGAATCACTTTCACTGTGCCCGGTATTGCTTCGAATGCCCTTAACGAACTTAGGAAAGGTGCCTGCGGAGACCGCGGAGTGGTTTTTACGAGGTTTCCTCCCGGTCCCGATATAAATGAAATAACCTTGAGTAAATCGTAAAAGGGCTATCCCATAAATAAATAAATAAGTTATTATGTTTAATGTCAGGAAAAATATTTGTCAATATTTTGGACTCCAGATATAAAGTGTGTCTGTAGTGGCTAAACAAGTATGAACTAGTTTGTGAACAGTATTATATAAACAATTCCAACATCGATTTTCTATTAAAAACATAAAATGAAATAAAACAGAATAGAAGGAAGAATGGCTGATTGAGAATATGTTTTTTTTTTTTGACAGGCCAATTGAAGATTGAACTAAACTATGGATCAGGTTTTGCATCTGTTGTCAACCCAGTCTCCATTGGTGACGGAAGATCTCATGATATCAAAGTAACAGTAGATAACGTCAACAGTCAAGTGATTTTACTGGTAAATAGATAGTCTGAATAGTGTGGGGTCTTACTGGTAAATAGCAAGCCTCAATAATTAAGTGACCTTACTGGTAAATGAAATAGATAGCCTCAATAGTCAAGTGATCTTTCTGCTAAATGATATAGATAGCCTCAATAGTCAAGCTTTCTTACTGGTAAATGAAATAGATAGCTTCAATAGTCAAATGGTCTTGCTGATAAATGATATACATGTAGATAGTCTCAATAGTCAAATGATCTTTCTGGTAAATGATAAAGATAGCCTCTTTATCTATCTTACTGACAAAGGAAATAGATAGCTTCAATAGTCAAATATTCTTACTTGTAAGTGAAAAGATAGGCTCAATAGTCAAGTGATTTTACTGGTTAATGAAATAAATAGCAAAGTCACGTGATCTTATTGGTTGTGACTGAATGAATGATTAGTTCAGTACTGTTATTACGTGAAGTTTAGGGTTACATTTTGGATATATTTGTTTGTTTGTTTGATTGGGGTATTACCCTATTCTTATGGTTATTTCACACATATGAACTCGGGCCAGGCCAATATAAGAAGGAAACCACTTTAAACCACCGTGGCAACAAACAATACAAAGCAGCAAATTTGCAGGACAAAAAACAGGATGCCAGCTTCCTGATGTAGCCCAGTTAACACCAGGGAACGCAAAGCGGACCTCTTTCCGGAATGACTTTAGACTTGATTTAAGGTTACCCCGCGTAACCGTATCTGCTTTAAATGAAAGTGTGGCACATTTAGCCTGTTTACCACCATCACAACCCTCCTAAGAAAATATAAAACCCACAGAAAAAAAGTTATTATTTTTGTTTGATGTTTATTAAACAGGTTGACCAGACTGAAAGCTTTTTGTCCTTTCCTTTGAGAGATACAACTTTTAACGCAGTCTCTAGAATCAGTATTGGTTCCTCAGGTATGTCGAAACCAAAGATTACAATACTTTAGACGATTATGTTTTGAATATGCACATGGACGCTGCTTACGTGCACAGTTAAGATCAGTTTTTGCTTTTTAAAATAATTTGATTTACTCCCTTATTACCTAACTCTGTAGCGTACTGGATACAGTGTTCTTTCGCAAACGATCAGGGTTCGAATTCACTTCCATCTCTTTTATGATCAAAATCCATTTTAGTTTTGGGTAAAATTTAAATTTGTACCTTATTCCAGGAATTTGTCCGAAAGAATAAAATGTAAACATTTATAGACATTCGTGGTTTTTGAATTTTTGGCATTCAATATAATTTCTTCTCATAATAATAATATAACAAATATAGGCCAACTATTGCCCAACTATGACGTACACTCTTGAAGTTGATACTTTCTGAAATTAAGTAGTCGTACTTCAAGAAATTCTTTCAGAATAAAGGAAATCTGAGTTGATTTTTTCCATAGAGCATGTGGATGCAGATACTGCATACGGCTTGTTTAGTATATTCATTTTAGTTTTTAGCACAGTTTCAAGTTCTTTTTATAACAAATGTAATGTTTCAGATATAAATGAACCAGGTTTAGCTGGATGTTTGTTTGGAGTCCGGTACAATGACTTTCCTCTTCTCAAATTAGTGTTATCAGAACCACAACCTTCGTACATAGTTAAATCAGGTATGTCTTTCTACGATTTGTAAACTAAGTAGAAAAGAAAAGAATAACTCCTCTGAAAACTCATTTTCATTAACGTGGCTATATCTGGGCTAGCTTTAAAAGGAGGCAAAGAGGGACAATTGCCCCGACCCCCCTGTCAGTGGGGCCACAGACTAAGGCTTCGATTACAAAAATGTTACAGTATAGCCTCCCCCAAACCGGTCTAAACCTGGCTCTGAATATAACAGTGTGTTTCACTTAATCCGATGATGGTCTCCCCAGTGCGGCTCTCGCATTGCAGGTCGTCATAACCTACGCTTAAAACCATACGTATGTGTCAAAGTTTCCAATGATTTGCTAGAGACTTGCTCAACTTTTATTTCTGGCAAGGCTGTCGTTAAAGTAGAAATAACCTTGAATACGGTGTTAAAAACAAAACAAGTAATCAACCAATCCAAATTAATTATTTCCTGTAATCGAACTAATAAATTTCGTTATGTTCAAAGAGCTACATTCGGTCAACTATTCGGGGCATTGAATATATTTTATGAGTTTATATAAGTATAAAGTGAAATGATAACGTTATGTTTAAAGGGCGTAAAATGTAAGATAAAACATAGGAACGAAATTCCCTAAACCGTTACGACTATGACCTGACATGGGTTGCAAACGAAACTACGTTATCTTATGAAAAATATTATTTTACAGTTATTTACATGTTTAGTGTAGCACTAAATTTTATTCTGTTCCCGAAGAAACGAGGTTGATATAAATAAACCGTAAAGGATTTTAAAAAAAAATGTAACGATTTTTTTAATACCAACGAAAATCACGAATATTATTCAAAACTTTAAGAAGAACTACTATCAATATATTTTAAACAAATTACAAGAAATGTAACGCATTGTGTGGTTTTCCTTGTGAGATGAATCTAACGTTGGAAATCGTACTATTAGGATTTTACTTGGTTCTACGCTTATGTTGGCCTATTGTCGTACTACATGTATTCTTATGTGATACATCTATATAGAAATGTTTTTTGTTTAAATGCTAAAAGTCATTGAACAATATATTTGTAAATCTGCAATTTTATAAGATTGGCCCTTTTGCTAATCGAGTTTGTCGACAAAAAATTATTATTAAGATTTTGTTCGATATAGGAGAATTGGTGACATCTAATTGCATGGTACCGGAATCCATGCCTCAGCTTACAACCCCGCCTAATGGACCTATGACGTATGGGCCTGAAGGTAAATCGGGACAAAACATATCTGGTTGGTTATAATGCACATTCCGGATTTTCGCATTCAATTGACAACATATAAATAAGGCAGGCGGGAAATAAACCGTGTCATTTAATCGCATAATTTACTTTCTATTACGTGAACATTGTTGTCGATTGGGAATTGTTTCAAAATTGGTATTCTTTCTAACTTACTTTAGACACTTCATGCCGTCAATTCATGTTAAGTGCTCGATCAACTGTTTCCGTCCGGTTAAAACAAATGGTACCAATTCCATAGTGCATGAAATCTGACTGTTTTTGGTTCACAGGCCGAATGCCAGCGTACATTGAAAGCGTAACAACCATCAACGAGGCTGACGGGAAGGTGCGCCCTGCTTTGGAGGTGTATGCAGGGGAGATCACTCATCTCAGCTGTAACGGGAAAGGGGAACCTGCTCCAGTGTAAGGTTTATTTTATAAACTGTTCATCAGTATTTTCGATATTTGTGTCAGTTAGAGGCCCGTTCAGAGTGTCGAATTCTGTCGGCGCGAGTGGTTTATGTGGCCAGCATTAACTGCTGGCGATTCCAGTCCTGTGAGAGTCGTGGGTTCTATTCCAGCTTGGGTCTGAAGCCTGCTATGTAAGAGAGTGGTACCAGCTCCCACTCCCTCTAAACAAATTTAAAACGAAACTAGAGCAACAAAAGCTCAAACACTGATAGATATTTTCCTTTGTTGCTTGAACATAAGACAAATCAATATATCTTTACTATAGGGCATATAGTAGTCGCTGGCTACTATTGGGATAACCGAAATAGACTTGAGCGCGGCGTAAACCACCAATGAAACAATGAATCAATAAATAATACCATTGCTATAAAAACACCTCATTGTCCCGTAAACTTTATGTCTCTTGTGATCAGTAAATAAAGTTGTCAGTAAACTGAGTTTTGCAGTCATTTTTGCAGTAAGTTTAATATTATTTTAAGACTGAATTTTAGTTTGTTCTCTTGAGTGAAATATAAGTCACCTTTTTTTTTTACACAAAAGAAACGCAAACAAATAACATTGATTTAAAAATGAGATAAAGGTGTTCTGTCAGTGTCTATGCACTTCACAATCATTATGTAGGTTATAACATTCCTGTCTATTTCCACGTATATTATAGTTACGAGTGGACATTAAATGGCAATTACTTGCCTTGTCCTCACCTGGTCGATGAAGGACAGGTTCTATTATTACCTGAGGAGATGCTAGAGGGTGTCTATCAGTGCTCAGCCAAAAATAAATGGGGAATGTCTCAGTCTGACTTTATTTCTGTCGACTCAGCAGGTAAGGAGTGCTCAATCTATTAAACAAAACAGTAGAGTTATGTTCCAAGACGTTGTCATCAGTTGACTTTAGCTAGTTTACCTGTTTCATAAGTACTTATTATGTGGCTTTCCTCCTGTTGTAAACATCTATCGTTTTAAGTTCCATTATCCCGATGCGATTTATAGTAACGACTTTAGGGGATATCCCAAATTTGTTTCGAAAAATATTGCCCAACCAAAGCACTGTTAACAAGCGGAATCCCGTGAAGTCGTTACTACAAATCACATTGTGTAAATGTGCCTTAAATGAAATAGGGTGTGTCTTAAATCATGCCTTGATTTTTACGTTGCTCGAACAACATTTGAAAAGAAGATCAATATTAACTTAAATACTGTCAAATTGAAAAACTAAAGTGAAAACGGCTAATATTTCACTTTAGCAGAATACTTTTAATTGTATTATTGATTGATGTATCCTTATTATATTTAGTTAAACGTATTCAATTATTTTTACACAGAGGTTGGTACAGCTCCTCAGATGCAATCAGAGACCCAGATCATCCGAGAAGGATCCTATGTTCGTCTCTTTTGTAACAATACAGTTCTCAGTAAACCTAAAGCTGAAATTTTCTGGCTTGATCAGTTCTTATCTGAGAGAATATTCCAAGCTCCAACTGGTAAGGAAGGATTTAGTTTCTTTATTATCACTACTCAATTGTCTCTTTTCATTGTGATTTGAATTCTTTATCTGTCTTTTTATTAAACTACCTTTGAAGTATTTTCGTTTCATTTGTAATAACGCTCTTGAACAGATTCTAGCTCAGAAAGTGTGCATTTACCATTGACGATTCTGCTATTATCTGAGATAATATTCCAAGTTCCTTATGGGATTAAAGGAAGGATTAAGGTTCTTTGTTATCACTACACAATATTTTCGTTTCATCGGATCGGAATTCTTTATCTGCTTTTTTATTATATAAACTAGTTTTTGAGTTTTATTTGGGATCACACACACTCTCATAGATTGAACAGATCCTAGTTCAGAAAGTTTGCATTCTCTGCTGAGGAGCCTATGTCTGGCTTGTAGTGTCGCGGTTACGAGTCGCAAAAGAGTCTCAGTCTGCCAACTTTCTAAAGAAGAATCTATTCAACCTAAGAGAGTGCTATCCCAAATAAAACGAAAATACTTTAAAACCAGCTTTGTCAAGCGAACTTCAAGACATAATATTCAAAAGGTAATGTTTAGGCTTCTCAGTGACATTTTGTTTTTCCTTGAAACAAGTTATTCATAGACAATATACCACTTCCAACTGAAACCAGACGGGGTTTTTTTTGTAGTCACGCCTGGATTATTTGGAAAACATCTGTCCTTCATTAGTTATAAGCGTTGAGTTTAATATCACGACAACTTGAAATTTGAACATACTGTTTTACTTGGATGTGTTTGCAGGAGACTTGAATTTCTTATGGGTCAAACCTGAAGATTCTAACACATACACCTGTGGCGTGAGGAATCCGACCCTAAATCTCTATCGCACCATCAGGTCAATCACGCTGATAGTACAACCAGGTTAGTGGTCAATCTGGGACGATTTCTTGTATTTCACTTATATGACGACTTTACGTTGCCACTGTTGGTGTGAAACATAGCATAAATCTTGTCTATATAGTCTTGGGGCACATCATGCAAAAAATGGATAAAGACAATAAATAAATAAACTAACCTATCCAACTTTTCGTAACACTCTTCAATAATTGTTGATGGTAATCGTATATCTTCTTTAAACTCATTCTTTTATTGTGTAAATCTTAAATAAATATTCACTTTTACAGCTAAGAATCATTTTATTGTCCATATTATATCTTAAAGATATTTTCTTTGAATTTGCAATCTTTAACCTTTTTCGACAATATATAAAGAATTCGAACTTCCACAAGGATAAAAAGTTCTTACTATATTAGTTTATTGGAAATCTACCACGAAGTTTCTACCAGCAAGGAAGTTAGTGTAATACTTATATTATCTCCAACATTCTAAATGTCACCTGTATAAGACGCTTAACCACTACAGATCCGGTAGTAATATCGAGACCGATCAATATTCAAAAGGAAATCCTTAAATGAAGGCCGTGAGTATGTGTTTCTCAAATTATAATCATTTAATGAAGGTCGTGCGTATTTGTTTCTCAAGGGGAGACCCCATTCCTGTCCCAGCCGAGTCTGGTGTTTTCTGATGGGCCAAGAGAAGCCGTGAAGCTAGGAGATAAGGCAAACTTTGAGTGTGTGGTTACCGGAGAGTAAGTTGTGAACAAATTAATTGGTGAAAATACACGAAGGGACATTCACATTATGCGTTTAGTCGTAACGACTTAAAGGGATTTCCCAAAGTTTGATTGGTCGAGATTATTTTCAGCAGTCAAAAAACTGTAGGGAACAAGGGGAATTCCCTGAAGTCCTTGCTAGAAATCGCAACGGTGTGAATCTACCTTAAAGTCACATACGCACCCAAATATTCTGAGGATAGAAGTAAAAGTTAGAGGTATTCCTTTAAAGATAGCTTAAAAACCTGGTAAAAGTAAAAAAATCTGAAAATTCTGCCAATTTTTTTTATTGGAAATGTGTCAGTCTGCTGTCACATCTCAGACACACTTTAATGTACCGACGTCACTCTGAGTCAACCGTGTTAGCCACACTCCTAACAAGGTTCAAAATGTTGGCTCACCGCGGCTGGATCAAAGTCTTTTGTGAGCAAATATGGCCAGCCCTCTTTCCGTTAAATCCGAATAATTGCTAGATTTCTTCTGTTCCGTACAAGCTTTGTACCCAATGAACAATTTTTATTTTACCGTGACTGTTTTAATTTTTGAACAAACATCAAATTTTGCAAAAGTCAAGGCAAACGGAATTAGTTGAAAAATTCTAAATTTTGGGTTCGTATGTGACTTAAAAGAACAAGCTTCCGGCGTGTGCCGTTGGAGAGAACCAGTAGAACGAGGACTTTCCATGGTTAATCAAACTCATTTTAAGTGAACAGATTTGCAGGTTTCCGAACTGTTTGGGGTCACTTAATGAGGCGTGAAAGGAACACAAAGTTGATTAATGTTATTTAAACGTATGATGTGCTAAAGAAATAAGCCAAAAACGAGTATATGTTTAGCTTTTTTTCTTTCAGTCAATATCTGACTGCACTAATTCGTGTTGTAGTTGGTAAGGAATCAGTTGGTGCAATAAACACTTCTGCATATGTGTATAAAATGTAAATGGATTGTTGTGTCCTGACGTTTCATATTGTGCAAAGATTGTCATATTTGCAGTCATTCTAAAAGAGATCAAATCATTCTCCCTGTCGTCTAGTCTTTGTATTCTACTCAATCTCCAGAAAGATAAGAGCCTATTCTAGCATGATTCACAGTTAGTAGTGACGATTTTTTAAAATAATATCACTGGCTATTTTATTTGACTGTATTTTCGTTTTTTGGGGGATAAAACTCTCAGAAACTGGAAAGATTGTTGTTCATAAAATTAAGACCCTTGCTGGAATCGAACCCACGACCCTCACAGTCAGGCATCACGTCGCCAGCAGTAAATGCCAACCACCTTGATCATTCACCTATCCGACCTTGTCAGAGAGTGTTATCTAAAAGATAAACCGAAAACAAAAATACTATTAATGGTCACTTTCAAAAATATTTAATTTGACTGTTCAGCAATCCGCATTCTGTTATGATTCGCAACAATTTCTGAAATGATTTTGCCCAAATGTGAAATAAGGTTGTAATGTTTCCGTGCAGCTACGAAAACCATTGTCTGCTTGTTTATTACTGTGAAGACGTTTCGGTATAGCTACTAACGTTCTCTTCACCGAAAGGTAACCACCATTACAAACAAGAAGTTGTTATCCATATATGAGAATGGTGTTAGTGACTTCACCGAAATATCGTAAACCTAATAAATAAATAGTTGTAGTCCATATATGCCTCACATTGTTTATCACCTACAGCATCTAATTAACTCTTGAGCAAGATAAACATTTGCTATAAAAATAGTGGTGCCGTACATAATTTACAAACTTACAGAGAAGGCTCTGTAAAACCATATTTGTTGCCTAAATGAAAACTGTATATTCCAATTAGCCTAACAACCCTTACTGCTAATATATACCACCTTTAGATGTTGTACCATCTTGTGATTTTTACAAACTCATAACCATGTTATGTTTTGCTTAACAGCCCAGTTCCACGCCAGAGGTGGGAGTATCCAAACTTTAATGGTGACCTTGGGTCTATCACAAAAGATCCGTATGGTCGCATTTTATCAATAGCCGAGGTCACAGAACAACACCAAGGCACCTACCAGTGTTTATTAGGCAATAGACCTATACAAAATTTTACACTGACTGTCACATGTAAGTTATTTATTAATCTTATATGTCTCAATAGTGGCCCAGTGTTTTGTTCGATTAACTCTTAATTCCTTGTGGATACATTTATTACTTTACCTCGATTACTTAATCTAACAACAGAAACAACAACAACAACACCCACAACGGACCAGATCTCGTAACAATTTTTTTTTTTAATCCAAATGTAAAATACTTTTTATTTCATTTTAAACCCCCACTACGATAAATATATCACTGTTGAAAATTGCGTTTGCAGAAAACTAGTATATTCAACTGTTTTAAAGAAGGAGTGAAATAAACTTTAGAATTCCTGAAGCTATTTCTTCTAAGAAAATGTAAATTCGGCCTCCTGTTATAATTCCATTACCGATTTCAGCTAAACCAATATGGGAGGAACCGCTGGGAGAGAAACTGGTATACGCAAACACTGACATAAAGCTGAGGTGTTTGTCACGGTCATTGCCAGGTGATGTCCCTCCCCGGAGGCCCCAGTGGTTCGTGAATGGCACAGAACTCGTAAATCTCAACCAGCTACCAGGTATGTCACAGGATATTCTTATTACTTATTTCATTACCTAACTTTATTATGTTATAATGTAAAATTATGATATTATGTAATGAGTGCATGTTAGATCAACATTTATGGATTTAATTTTTCTCGATGACTGCGCAATGGCTCAGTTGGTTGAGCGTTGGAATACTGAAGTCCCGTTCACTGTACCCGGAATAAGGTCGAACCCCTTGTAGACCTTATGTGTGTATAAGGGAAGTTTTCCGGTCTATGCGGAGATCGCTGATGGTTTTTACGTGGTAACTTCCCGGTTTCCACCATACATCAGCAACGCAAAGGCGTTATATAAGTAAAATACTCTTGAGTAGGTCGCTAAACACAAGTCAAATAAATAAATATATTGAATAAAAACAGTTCTAAGGCCTTGTTAGCTCTCATCGAAGAGCTAGAGCAACAACAAAGGCCGCTGTTCTCTTCAGATAGGGCTGGAACGCCGTCATATATATAAACTAACTTTAATTAATGCGAAAATTCTAATCAAACAGACACAAAAACAAATGAATGAATTTATCTTTCAGACCCTAATCGTTACATCTTTAATTCTGACCGCACTGTACTGGAAGTGAAGCGGGTTAGGAAGGAAGACATTCAGACCTTCCAGTGCAACGTCAGTAACAATGTGGGATACTCATACTCAGCGGGTTATCTCAATGTATTAGGTATGTACTGATAGTCATACTCAGCGAGCTATCTCAATGTATTAGGTATATACTGATACTTATACTCAGCGGGCCATCTCATAATGTGAGAATCTACTGATACTCATACTTAGCGGGCTATCTCAATGTATTAGGTATGTACTGATAGTCAAACTTAGCCGGATATCTTAATGTATTAGGTATGTACTGATACTCATACTTAGCGGGCTATCTCAATGTATTAGGTATGTACTGATAGTCATACTAAGCGGGATATCTTAATGTATTAGGTATGTACTGATACTCATACTTAGCGGGCTATCTCAATGTATTAGGTATGTACTGATAGTCATACTTAGCGGGCTATCTCAATGTATTAGGTATGTACTCATAGTCATACTTAGCCAGATATCTTAATGTATTAGGTATGTACTGATACTCATACTTAGCGGTCTATCTCAATGTATTAGGTATGCACTGATAGTCATACTTAGCGGTCTATCTCAATGTATTAGGTACGCACTGATAGTCATACTTAGCGGGATATCTTAATGTATTAGGTATGTACTCATAGTCATACTCAGCGAGCCACCTCAATATGCTAGGTATGTACTGATAGTCATACTCAGCGGGCCATCTCAATGTATTAGGTATGTACTGATGATCATACTCAGTCGGCTATCTCAATGTGTTAGGTATGTACTGATAGTCATACTCAGCGGTATGTACCCAAGTGTCTACAGAAGCCTTTTTATCAATGTCGTCAGTTCGTCGTTATATCGAAAACCCTGAACGAGGACGTCATGTTGTTAAAGATAAAGTATTGTCAGAGTGAAGTCTGTGATCCGCGGTTGTCACGTACAATCGCATTATATAATAGAGAATCAAATCATTCTCCCTGCCGTCGAGTCTTTGACTCTAATGCATTGACTGGCCATCTTGCTGTTAACCTAAACGAAGGCTTGTCAATACATTGCTGCTGCTATTCTTCCAAATCTCGAGAACGGTACTAGCTTACTTTAGTATGTCCCAGTCAAGGATCAAATTACATCGGTTAAGACTGTTGAAATAAGGTTATTACGAAAGCTATTTTACAGACGCGCAAATTGAACCAAACTAAGTAAGTACCATGCATTGTCCGGAAAAAATAAAGATCAGACAAACTTGTATAGCAAAATCAAGGTGTCAACTTTTTGCTGTACATTGGAACCTCTATGAATTTGACTCATGTGAAACTTATTTTGAATCCGTTCTATTATATTTGTTTTTTTGTGTGCTAATTATTCTGGCTCTTAAAACAAAAACGATTTGTAGTAGTGCCTCCAGGTGAAAACACTCCAAGTTAATAACTGATGTTATTAAAACTGAATTTCAGATCCCATGTTTGTTGTTAAAAGCGGGAAACCCTACTCCTCATAAAAAATGACGCACGGATAAACATGTTCTTTTTTTTCAAATTTCAGATCCCATGTTTGTTGTTAAAAAACCAGCGAATTTGAACATAGTAAAGGGCAATATGGCAGTGTTTGAAGTTGAAGTGCGAGCAGATCCTACTGCGGAAATCTATTTTACTTGGCAACGAAACCAAATGGACGTTATCCCGTTTTTTCAAAAGAATTTAAGACGAACGGAACTCCAGAAAACGGTGGCATTAGAAAACACACAGATGTCATCAAGGTTTGTGATAAACACTGAACATATTCACGAGGAAGATTTGGTACATTTTGAAGGGACGTATATGTGCGCTGTATCAGACGGGGTCACTCAGGAAATGACAGAGGTCACGTTGACCATATCGTCTGCCTCTGCCGTCTCGTGTAAGTATTCTGGTTTTTTTGGCTACAATTAAGCTTAACATTTCCTTTAAACAAAAAAAAGGATACAAAAAGAAACACCTCTGGCAAACTTTAAAGTTCATCTGGAACGGAAAGGTTGAAGGGGCTGTTTTTAGGTGTAGACTTATTGTGAAGGTCCAATTGACCATTGGCTGCCTATAATTTGTGAAAACACGATTGCACTTGTAGACATGGGTTGCCAATAATCTCAAGAGCGGAACTATACGGATATAAGTCCCCCATTTAATTCGTGCGGAAGAAAACCCGAGGCCGCGTCTATTTGTGGGTCTTTTTTTTGAGTAGACCAAATCAAAATGCCTTAACTGATTTACATGTTCACTAAACCAAACCAAAATCCCTTGTCGTTTGATATCCAACTTTTCCGTAGAGGCAAACAGCTGTTCTTGCCCAGCTGAGACTGAAACATACAACACAATTCCACTTGGAGGAGAAAATGCGACAACCTACGATGATTGGTTGAAATTGAGTCAGCAAGTTGACATGAAATTTTATTACATCTCGACTCGGACACGGGAACTGATTGGCCATGTGATACATTTAAACCAATGAGTGGTCAGAAAATAGAATATATTCCCCCATGCACTATTATAAAAAATACAATTTATCCATATAGGTATCATTCGGACACATGAATGCTATTAATCTTGTAAGGATCCTATTAAAGTAAATACAATGATTAGCTATCGATTATTGATTTTAGGCCAACATTCGGTTCAGTTATCCCTTGCTCTTGCTTTGCTGCGAATCTGCTTTTATTTTCTTGCGGATATTTAAAGATTGGACAAAAAAGATTTTATTGTATATAAAGGTAAGATGGCATGAACAAGCAGCACGTGTCAAATACTGCCACATCACACAGCGCTGAACTAATAA
>JAVFBZ010018621.1:38909-54478 GCA_032466195.1 Katharina tunicata | reverse complement strand
GAGCGCACTGACGTCATGCCATGTTCCCTTGACTGTGACGTGTAACAAAACGTTATGTCGCAACAAAGAAATGACGTTAGTAGGACGTTCGTTTTACGTTAGAATGATCAGTGTCCAATATCGCTGAATATTGGACAGTTGTAGTTTGTACATAATATCGCAGGGATGGACAGTTGGGTGTATAATTATTGTGTTATATTGGCGTTGATTGAATTATTATTCATTTGTTCTCAATGCTGTGCAAATAAAGTTTTATATTTTTCCCATAGCCCTTGACAAACATGATTTTCCAGGACTTTATATAAGATTTGGAATAACCATTTGTTGTGGTGGCCTGTTTTGTGAATGTTATGTATATGATTTGTGCCTGTCATGCATGTTGCCAGCGTCATTTTAGAGTTTCCTGCACGGATTGGGCTGGCACACCGTCGTATAAGTGAAATAACATTGAATACGGCGTAAAACCCCAATCAAACAAACATCTGGCGGAAATATCTTTGCAAGAAAAGTATGTAAAGTTGCAAAATATATGAAATGGCAAGCAGAGAGAAAATTACTGGAGAGATATTTTCACGAGATAAATACTAACACTAGGTACAAGAAAAAATGTTTGGCATGAATTTAGAACCAAATACATAAATCTATATATTTTTGCTACAAATAATGGTTTTATCAATTAATCAGACCGCTCACTCATTAAGCAAATTTTTAAAACCGGTTATTTCCAGTGTTAACGTCCTCTGCAGTCAGTTATGTAAATCTTGACTTTTTGGTTGTGGGAAGTCTTAAAGTTCTACAAAACCATTAAACTCGACCTGTACAAACCCTGAGCAGGAGTGAAATAAGATTAAGGGAAACTCAACTTAAAACACCAAGCAATATTTTCCAAATAAAATCAAAACCCAAGCTTGAGACTCCTTGGAAAACTGTCCATTTCAGTAAAAGGTATGGATCTATGATCTCAGTAGATGTTTACTGATGGGTTGGTTGTCTCTTGTGCTCTGGGCTGATTTTTGTGGTATCCTGTCTTGCATGCTACCAGCGTTAATTACTGTGGTTTCCTTCACCGATTGGGCTGGCAGGCTCTCATATATGTGAAATAACCTTGAGAACGGCATAAAACCCCAGCCAAACCAAGTAAATGTTATAGGAAGGATAACTCAGAGTGAAAGTGTTAGAGAACACCACTTGATGACCAGGACATCTGGATCTTAGTCACAAACGTATGACAAAAATGGGTCAAGAAATTCTGATTGCCTTTATTTCAATAATATTGTTAAGTTTGAACATAAATTAAAACAGCATACTTAAATAAAAAAGATTGAATTGGTACAAGGCTTAGGCCTATATGAGCCAGGGAAAATCCTGCTGTAATAGGGTTGTCCATTTTTTAACATATATATAGCTCTATGTATCAACAAAGCATTTGGTCCCACAGCGGCGAATGCCATTGACATTTTGAATCGTGTAAGGGGTGGGGCCGAAAACTGGAATGGCTGGACTTGACACCACATTGACACATCCTCATATAAATAGCCTGGCAGAATTTTTAGTTTTCAAAAAACTTTTTCATAACCTATAAATCTTACTTCTTGAGAAAAATATCTAGACCTTGTGTAACTCTGTAATACCACTGAATACCCCATGTTTTGGTTCGTAAAGATGTGACTTCAATGCTACTCCTAGAGCGGGGCCATTCATTTAAATAAATCTGGTTAAGGAGAGGCTTGATAAAACTAATTCAACACAACCCATATAACATACCCTAAATGCTCAACAAATTCGACCCCATTTACCACTTATAAAACTACATTTTATTGAAAGGTTAAGAAGTGTAAAAACACACTGTTGATATTTTTAAGAAAATCGTGCTTTAAGCTACAAGAAAATATAAGTTTTAGTTCCACTCTCACATTAATTCATTCAATAAATGACTTGAAACATGTGTCCATGGAGGTCGAATTTGTTGAGCATTTAGGGTATATACAGGTCTATCTAGAAACTTGTCTCTGAGAATTTATCTATAACATGAGATTATTTAATTAGTCGATATTCCTGTGCCAGTGTGATTACTCTTTATAAAAATATGATTTTGTACATCTTGCTGTATTATACAAGCGTTCAGAGAGAACTTAATCCATCTTCAGAAGTAAGCATTTAAGCCATACAAGTTCTCTCTGTTTGTATAATACAGCAATATGTGCAAAATCATATATGTTGCGTTGTTTGATTAGTTTTGGGGTCATTCTTTCGATCATTTCTGTAAAAGTGTTGAGAGAATACTAGCCTGTGCCCCCACTCTAGGATCTGTAACTTGAACCTATGTTTGCAGTAGGCCTACTCAAGGTTAATTCACTCCTATGGTTTTGCAGCACAAAGCGTGAAAAGGTTTTTATACTGGGCTGTGCTGTTGGCTCCATGGTTTTAGAGTCCCCCCTTCATTTTACCCGGAATAGATTTGATTCCCCCTGTGGACCTAAGGTATATCCGTGAAGATTTCCGGTGGCTTCAGAGTTGAGGTTTTCCACCCGCAACAGTCGCCCTATAAACACAAGTACAAGTTTCATATGGATTACAAGTTCTTAATAATAGTGACAAATAAATGAAGTTGTAATCCATCAGAAACATGTACTTGTGTTTATCATTCCGACTTCTAAATGACACTTAAAGAAGTTAAGGGTATTTCACCTGTATGACAACTTGAGTACGGCCATAATTAATAACACCAATCATATAAATCAAAAGGTGAAGGGAACACATGAAGAACTCTATTCCAAAACGCAATAAATCCATTTTCATTGTTTTAATAAAAATTGCTCTTTTTTCCCATATATAAATGTTTCAGAAATCTGTTGGCTGATGTCATAATTATTTAAATTTGATACATTCATATATATATATTTTTGTATAAATGCAGACAAAGAAAATTTTGCTTGCCTCCGCCGGGATTCGAACTCGGGTCTCTGGCTAGCAGGGCCAACGCTCTAACCGACTGAGCTACATAGGCTCACGGTAGAACTAGCGAATTTTTATCCAGGTAAAGGCTGCGAATCTATATATATGTATACAAACACAATTTAAATCCAACTTTTTGTGTATATGAAATCATTGAAGTAATTTGTTTCTTGGCAAAACAGTGTATATCTCGTTTTGGAACAGAGCTCTTCATACTGTATGTCCCTGACAAAAACAAAGATGTCACAGAGCAAAAGAAACTTCTGCCAATTATATGCCCGAAATGTTTGAGGATTAATAAAACAAGAGCCAGAGATAAAACAAACACAAAATTTATACAGATGATTGATTTTTACTATTGATGAAATCTATACAAATGAACAGTTTTATTTCTACAATATAAAGATAATCGCTGCATATACTGGATCCGATTTTCATTTCGGTTCATAAAAATATGAACAAAAAGAAGCAATATTAAGGGTTGATTATATTGAAAAAGTGGGAATATATACAAAAAATTGTCACGAGGAGTATTTGGGCTTCAACAACAAGATCATGTTACAAAAACAAGAACTTTTGAAAAGGTTATGAAATTGTTCACAGTGCATTTCTTCATATAACCATAGAACGTATTTGTTTAACTACTGCAAGAACAGTTAAATATTTAAAATGAACGGCAAAAACTATGCTGCAAAATGACTTTTCATCATAATTTGAACTGCTTGCTACAATGCCATATTTTTTCTTTTACATACATAATTACGGAATATTGATTTAGAGTTTATGCCCATTGCCATACTTGAGGTTATTTCACTAAAAGGACAGTGTGCCATTATCAATGGCTTAAGGAAACCACACTCACTGACACTGTTTTTTGTTTGATTGGGGTTTTATCCTTTAGGTTATTTCTCATGAGGTGCCCGCCCAATCAGTGGAGGGAACCACGATACATGTACTGGGCAAAAAACAAGACATCACAATAAATTGGCTTCCTGATGCCCATTAGCTTAGAGGGCACCAGGGCACAGGAGGCTCCCACACAATTACTCTCCTGGAAAGCACGGACGATGGCATCAAACAAGATAACACAGGATATAAAAAAAAAAGACAAATTGTCTTCCTGATGACCTTCAGGTCCGGGCCCCTGGGCACAACCACTCAACCACCCACAAGTTTTAAAGATATACCTAATTTTTCAAATAAAAACTAAGTGTAATTGAGGGTATTTACATGAATTTATAATTATGTACACTAATTACAGTTGTCCCATTTTATTTGTTTTTTAACAGAATTTGGAGACGCTTGACAAAGTTGCATGGATTCCACGGTGGCATATCCGAGAGAGATAATTAACAAAATTTGCATATGAAATGTTTCTATAAGTAAATACTGGTCTACATTCTTATGTATCGTATGTACATAGTGACTGCTACATGATAACAATTTTTGATGAAAATAGACACACTTACACAGGCATCAAAATTGTAAACCAAAATAATTAAACCAACTTTGAAATTTATAATTTCACGATGTTAACTTCAAGGTTTTACTTTCTTTCTTCATCTTATACTTAGTTAATATCAATAAACCAGACAACTTCTAAAGTAGAGCAAAGTTACGAACGACTCCAATATAAGATACACAAGGATGCATGCAGATTCAATATTTCGATTAATTTGAATACCAAGATTTTTTCACTTAATGTTTTTAAAAGAAACCAGTGTTGTTCGTATGATTAGTCTGATTGGGGTTTTATGCCGTTCTCAAGGTTATTTCACTCATGGCGGCATGCAAGGCCAATTGGTGAAGGAAACCACCCTCAACCTCGCTGGTGATAAGACAAACAGAGGATGTTTACAGGACAGGATAAAGGACATCACAACAAATCGGCTTTATGATACCCCTTAGTTCTGAGAGCACCAGAGCAAATGAAGCTCTCGCTCAAAACATTGAATGACATGGCATCCATAAATCTTTTTTGTGAAAATCAGACGAGGCCAATAAACATATATAAATCATTAGAGTGCTGGCCCTGCTAGCCAGAGACCTGAGTTTCAATCCAGGTGGAGACTAGCACAATTTCTATACAAAACATAAAATATAAATCTAATTCTTTGTTAAGATCTTAAAAACTATTTCTAGTATTCATTCCTCTAGGATAACTGCTTCAATAAAAGAGTGGCCTAGACCACACACTTTTACGCTTGTAATCCACAGATCAGTCACACCTCTAAGTTTGCCAGTTCAAATCACGAAGAGCCTATAAAATAAATGGTCTGCCAGCTACCAGCAGATGGTCGTGGATTTTCTGGGTTCTACCCAGTTTTGCTCCCACAACAAGGCTAGTCAATGATGTGTTATTGGGACATATACAACAAATGGAAGTACAATAACTAAATTTCAGTTTATAAAATTTTGATTCTTTCATAAAATTGTGTAAACAAATGCAAAATGCGAAGGATCTTCGAAGAAGCACCTTGTGAATTTCCCTCACATATAATTGACAGACTGACTATATTGAAGAACGAGAAGGCTTATGCTGGGCCAACCCCAGTTTGTTTTTGATTGAGGTTTTACGCTGTTCTTAAGGTAATATTACTCACATGACAGCGTTTTAACCCAAATGCATCCCCATGCATAAAGAATATATACAAAAAATTAACAACTATTGCAGTGGAAAATAACTGGAACTACAGCAAGAAAATTTGCAGTTCATAAAATTTTGATTTAGATTTTTTCGTAAAATTGTGTGAAAAACGCAAAAATACCTGATCTGTGTACATAGCCTGAATACAGTTATTCCCCTTTGTATAAAAGAAATGGCGAGAGCAGGCTTATACTTGACAAAGTGAGCCATAGTTTGTTTGTTTGGGGTTTTTACGCCATACTTAAGCAGGGTCCGAAAGGTCCGGATTCACATCGAGTTAGAAATAGAGCTTTCTGCGATACATTCTCAATTTTTTATCGCTATATATTGGTATGCAAAAATAAAACAAAAATTATTTTGACAGCAATTTTTTTATTTTTTGCTACTCAAAAATTTTACAACATTTCGGACCCTGTTATGGTATTTTCACTTTTTGCCCATGAATTCAAATAATAGATATATTTGATTATAAAATAACGTGAGACAATATAAAATGAGTTGTTACCTGAGACCATCTTATTAACAATAACTATAAACATTCAGTGCCAATTCATTAGGATTTATAATAAACTTTCATAAACTAAACAGATGAAAACCTGTCCAGCAGGTCTTAGATATGCTACGATTTGTTTTTAATTGAAAAAGTGAAATGTATTACATAAATTGTTAAATTAATGGTCAGTATTTGCTGATGAAAGAAAACAATTTGCAAGTTGCGAGAAATCTTTAACCAGTTAAATACATTGTTTAATAATTTATCATGCTTATAAAATACCAGTATTAAAGAGTATTAATACAAGTTGATACATAAATAATTTCATTAAGTGGCTGAAGACAGAAAAAACTGCAGCACATTTGAACTTAAAGCTAAGCAAAATTACATTCTGCCTCTCAACTAATCAGTCAGCTTTTTTTTCGGCTGATTTCCCAAAAGTTTTTTCTTAAAATGTAAACCCAAATTTCCTATTTTAAAAGCTTGTATAAAACGGAGATTTATCGACTTTTTATTTAACTCCATCTTAAAATTATACTTTTAACATTATAAAATACTCAAGTAAAATTTATTACAACATTTTGATTTCAAGGTACAAGACAGACATCATATTTATCATAAATTGTTTATGATTGCTTTTTATTGTCAGTTGAGAAAAGTATATAATCTAAAAATTACGAAATAAAACATTTTGATACACAGCGAATCTCATGGATTGTTTGTAAAAATTTAAAAATACTAAACAAAGTAAATACTTTAAAAAATTCTTTCTAATCTCAGAGACGACTTTGAAAGTGAGACAAACAGACAGTTCTGTCATTATAAAATACTGACCAACTGACCAGTTATATTGTTCTTACGCAAGTAAAACAAATATTGCAAGTCAAGCGAATATTTCAAACATAATACGCCTACCCTAAATGGTCAGTTAGACAGAAAAAATAATATATTCACATCAAGAAAAAGTTACAGCTTTGATGCAGCTTTGCTAACAGTACCCTGGGTTGAAGTTGTGTACATTCTCAGAAACTCTACTTCAAAATAAAAAAATGGCTCAACTAAGACAGACATAACATGTTTGTTATAGTAACAACGCAACATTAAATTTGAAGCTAAATGATAACATATATGTCACACCCTAGCTTTTTTGTAGATTTATAAACTTATCTTCTGCAGCATTTAGAAATGGTCAACTAAGACAGATACGCTGTTCTTGCCCACTTTTCCCTGGGCAACTGCTCCGTCCAAACCAGCTAGTGCCATGTTCTGCCATTGGGTTGGGTGACCTGAAAATAAGTTAAAGTTAGAAATAAGCAATTGGTTTGTTTATTTTATGCCTGACATAAGGTTATTTCACTCATATGATGATGTGTCAGCCAATAGGTGAAGGAAACTGCCCTTGGAAAGTTATTTGCATGAAGCTCTTCTTCTTCCCATGTTAATTTAATATCTAGAAATATGAAGGCCACAGTTCAATGGCAAAACAGCTGACACTACATTACATTTGCAGGTGGAGAAACAGGACACCACAACAAATTGGCTTCCTGATGCACCTTAACTCTGAGAGCACCAGGGCAAAGGATGAGCTAGGCCACCAAAAGACCAAGAAGCGTTGTGGATAGGGACAGTGCACTTAACAGTTATGCACTCCACAATCAGTCATCCATGATTTTTTTCTTGTCAAGTCAGGACACAGTATAGGTCAAAGATCACTGACAAAAGATTTTAGCAAAGGGCCATAACTCTTACCTGTTGGAGAGTCGCTTGATTTTAAAGCAAATGACCAGCTTTCTGGATTAACAGAGGCACAGTGAGGCAATCTCAGCTCTACTGCCTTAGCAAATTTTAAACCATGAGGGCCACACATCACCAAAGGGCTAAGTAATGTTTCTCCTGAAAAAATACATGATGCAAAAATTTATCAATCAATTGTGCAGTTTACACTCACAATCCGCACATCTTACAAATTAAGCGAATCGTTTGTACCAGAATATACTATTAGACGTGCCAAAAAGGTGAAGTTAAATGATCTGGTCCTGATATACATCAAAGTCGCATAATTTAAGCTCGCCAATTAATGGCAGTTTATGACTTGTTTGTTTGTTTGTTTGATTGGGCTTTGACGACAGTGTATTTTTTCCAACAGTAAGCAGTAACAGAAATACAACCAAATGTGACATCGCTTTGGGTAGGACAGCATAAAAGTACCCTAATCATCTTTAATTTCAACCACGTATCAGTGTCTCCATTTTATAAGTTGTGAAAGTATTACAGAATGTAAACCAACAAATTTATGTTTTCTGTAAAATCCTTAATCTCAGCAACATTGTCATCTGACAGCCATATATTATTTCAGAGTCATTAACATAACTTCCAAAGTTGTCATTTTATGGTAGAAATTTTAGGTGATTTAGGGTAAGCTCCTAACATACTAGTTGCCCTCAAGACAAGGGGGCACGTTTGCTCGGGTAAACGTGAAAATTATCTGATCTGGATCATAGCTGGCCCAGACTTGCTCATTTTTAACTGTGACAGTGGATTATATATTTTATTATCCTCAAGGGTATTTCACTTATTTTGTAATACTCACCTTTATCTTTATCTAGTGGAGGTAGAATACTACTGTCTTTGCACACTTTAAAGTATAATTCCTGCCTAACGCCCTCAGCTATAGCACCTGCAGGTATCACTATGCTCACACCTTGGAAAATAAGGTAAATCAATGAAAGTTTGTTTGAGGATTTAGACAGTTAAGGCCTATCCACTTATATGGAGAAATGTCTGCCCAAAAGGTGAAGGAATCCACTCATACTGGTAACAGGCAAAGAGCCACAGGACAAAGACAGGACTCAAAACAGGACAACATATCAGCTTTCAGATGCCCTAAATTAGCACCAGGGCATAGGACACTCCTGTCAAACATCCTCAAAGAATGAAGAGAAACCTTAATGTCAGAGAGCACCAGTGCACAGGAACTCCTGCCCACCCACACTCTTGTTTGATGAGATAGTAGTAATATACTGTATTATTCATTAAAAATGGAGTTTGTTACAGCCAGAATAAATATTTGCGGCTGCCACTAATAATAATCTAATAAAATACCTGTTTGAGGGGATTCTAGAATTCCCCCCGTGTGATCGAAAACTCCTCTTGCCGTGGCAACCACTGTGTGGTTCTCATCAGGGGGAGAGTCATCAAAACTACAGGACAGAAATCGACAATTTAAATTTGTTCAAATTGAAATTCTTTTTTTTTTCTTTCGGCTATATTGGGGTTTTACCTTGTACCTAACGTTATTTAACTCATATGGGGGCATGCCAGCCCATTGGGTGAAGGAAACCACCCTCGACGTCACTGCATGGTGATAAGAAGACAATACAGAACAATAACTGGTCTTGAGACACCGAAGCAAGTCAGCTTTCTGATAGGCCTTGGCTCTTAGATCATCAGGCCAAGTACAATAAGCTCCCACTAGCCAACCGCTTTGTATTTCTAGAAAAACGACTCCTCACCCTCTATTTCTAGAAAAATGATGAAATCAGGGTTGACAAACAGAATATGACGAGGACAGTACATACCCTACATCCTCAACAAATTTGACCCCTAAGGGCACAGCATTTAAATAATTTATAGAATGTTTAAGTGTGAATTTGGAACTAAAACCTGCATTTTCTGGTAATTTAAAGTCTGAACTTCATAAAAATTAGAAAATTGCATGTCTACACTTCTTACCCTTTGCATAAAATGCAGTTTTATAAGTTGTAAAGGGGGTCGAATTTGTTGAGCATTTAGGGTACCGAGTCAATAAACAACTGGTACTTCATAGTCTTAATTGTGTGTTCCATATTTTACTTCAGCATACTACGTTATCGTTTTTTTAATATACATCTTTTTTTATAAATGTAGAGCAAGAAAATTTTGCTTGCCTTCCTCGGGATTCAACTTGTTTTTTTAAATATATATATTTTTGTCAAGAGTAATCACACTGGCACAGGGATATTGACTACCGTAATTGAAACCAATAAATCATCTCCTGTTCTACAAATATTCATATTCTTTTGCAAAAATATTCCAATGATTCATTGATTGGTGTTTAATGATACTTTAAATTAGGATTTATTTTTACATGGTTCACAGAGATATTTTTCTATCAGATGGAGGAGGCAAGCTAGTTTCATAGCTCTGATTTTTATGTATTTATTAATTAGAATGTTGCTAAGCTTTGTACTCAAGGGTACCTCACTCATGTGACGACTTTATGTTGTCAGTGTATTAATTGTAGAAACCTCGATAAAACCACAAAGTGATATTTGGAACAAAAGGAAAACTTCACATTTATACCTATACGGTTAAGGACATTTGTTTGATTGGTGTTCAAGAGAATTTCACCTATGTGACGACTTTGTGTTGGCAGTGTATGGTGGAAAACCAGGAAAAAACCTCGTAAAAATCACCCAGCGAACTGCGCACCCACCGGAAAACTTCCCTGATATACAGAACCTAAGCCTCTTAGGTCAACAGGGGATCAGGTTATCCAGAACAACTCAAGATTCAGGTCTATCTAGAAACTTGTCTCTGAGAATTGATCTAGAATATGAGATAATTTCTCGGCTTTAATTAGTCGATATCCCTGTGCCAGGGTGATTACTCTTGACAAAAATATATAAACATATGCCTTTAGTGGATTTATTATAGCCAACATATGCTCAACCTCAACCCAAACGATTTGTTTGTTTGATTGGGGTTTTATGCCATACTCAATGTTATTTCACCAGCGCAATCGGTGAAGAAAACCACTGTAAACGACGCTAGAAACATGCAAGACAGGACACAGCATTTACATAACATTAGCTCAGAGAGCACCAGGGCACAGAACAGGACTCAACGGCAAGTCAGCATCCTGTGTCCCTTAGCTCAGAGAGCCTCATGGCACAGGAAATGAAAATAGCAGCCTATGTTCAACAACAGCATGATCAAAACAATATCTAAAGTGCATTGACAACACCAAATAAATTAAGATAATTAGACAAAAACTAAGATAAAAATGTCCAGGATTTCAATCTCTATGGGCAAAACAAAGAAATAAGGGAAATCTACAGTATTAGAAAATTAAATATAGTTGTTTGGATTAAAATATTTTTGGTATTAAAATATTAGTGAATTTAAATGCAGTAGTAGGCCAATGAAGCAAAGCATCAGCTTTTCAAAAAACTTAAAGGGAAAGATGATAGATAAAAGACTACGAAAACTGCATAAACTAATTCTTGAAGACTGATCGTATTGATGACAGCTAAAGGCGCAGGATAATTTCATTTCTTGAAAGAAATAAAGTTAAAGGCAAAGTTCCCATGGACACTTTGAAGAAAATATATTCTTTCAATGTGGCTTCAAATGGGAGTTTATGGGAATGGGGTTGGGACAAAGTGGCTCCTCTTACCCATCAACATGAACCACAGTCTCAGGGGTGGAGACACTTTCTGAAGTGGCACCATCTGTATCCTGTTCAAGCGACCTATCAGAATTCATGTCTGTCTTCACTGCTGATGATTCTGATTGGGTGGTTTTAATCACATGACTGAGGAATGCAACCAAATATGGCATGTGAAAATGAATGGAGAAAGGGAGACATAATCAAATAACAAAAGAAACGCTGGAAAACTCAAGAACAAATAAGAACAGAATTGCAACCAAAGATAAATTGAAATACAACAGAAAAAAACAAGCATGAACTAATCATTTTAAAATACTTTTAACAAAATGTCCAAAACTAAAACTGCCAAACTACTGTGTTAGTATATTAAAGAAAAACGAAACAACGTCAATTTACAAATGGAAATTGTGATGACAATTGGAACAACAAATTTGGTTCATTATTCCAATTTTTCTCGAGCTTCTAAATGATACATTTTTATAAAAGACTTAACATTCAATGAAACCAGATTTGACGAGAATCTGAATGCAGTCTAAATTCTGATGCCGTAGAATCTTTTATGTCTTAAATTAATAGCCTTAGGGTTATGTCGTGTCAACAGCAGAACACGTTTTTCTATCATAATCTATCTGTTGAAATATTTATTTGCATAAAAATGGCTTCGCGTGCAACAAGCCAATGTTCAAATTATTCCAGGGGTTAGTCCTAGTCACCGTGGCAACTCACCTGTCTGCCTTTGAAATACTATTTTTCGAGGGAGAAGTTTTTCCGAAAGTTGAAAACTCCCCGGAGGTTCTGTTATAGGTTTCGAAAGCGCTCCCTTCTGGATCCCTTAAATCATCTCTATGAGAGGCTGGAAGGGGGGTGCCGTTCTCAATTGGTATATGCAGGGGCTCATGAAGAGGGTTCCCGTTTTGCGAAATTTTCCTATCTTTGGTTATTAAAGCTTGTCCCATGTCCCTATATTAAATATTTATACTTAAATTTAAATCACTTTTTTTTTAAACAACAACATTTTGATTGGTTAACATTTCAATAATCAAAAAGTTTTAATGTTTTGCATGATTAAGACATTGATAAAACATTTTCATTGTTGGTTAAATGAACAGCCATAATAAAAAAATTCTGTAAAATATCATTGAAAAAATTGCTATTGATATCAAAAGACAAAAATAATTATTTTAAAATATTGAAATTTTGGTTATAAGTCGGCAAGTTTCTATTGTGTAGTACATTAACAAAAATATTTCAAATAGCTTATGGTAATCTAATAGATTGCCTTAAGAAATTTTCTAATAATTTAAAATTTCAATATAATCAAATCACCCTGAGGGACATGCACAACTACTGTTACCATAGTTACCATGCATATATTAAATCATGCAAACATCAGTTATTTTCTCACAAGCATGTATGTCACTAATAAATCAAGAACAGATTTGCAACGTCACGCATATATTTTCAATTTGGTGGCCCTAACCATTGTTGATTGATTGATTGATTGCTTGATTGATTGATTGATTGGTGTTTAACGCTGGGCTTAGCTGTATTTCACTTTATATATGACGGAGGTGCAAGAAAACGGCAACACTGTAATACAAAATCTAATAATATTAGTTATGACGATTGTTGGAGGGTATATACAAAGTATTTACATGGTCAGTTTGGTATAATCAGTCGTACTCATACCGTTAGTCGAGACCGATATTAGCAGGCAAATACTATGTAATTACCCTGAAGAGCCAATAAGCTTGCAAATGCTATGAAAAAAATCTACACAGTCCAGTCTTATTAGCGGGAAATGAACTGATTGTCTTTTGCTGTGTACTGACCTAATAAGAATGACCTAATTGTGACAAGTGTACAGCGTCACACCATTTGCATAAGATGCACCGCCCATTTAAAAAATGCATATATTCTTTACGTTATTCTATGTGACGTCATTGGTAGATGGTCAGATTCTTTTATTCTTTACGTTATTCTATGTGACGTCATTGGTAGATGGTCGGATTCGTTTGTTATGTCAACTTCCTATGTGACATCATTGGCAGATTTCCAAGTTTGTATTTGGTGCATGCACAACCTAATATGAATTCCTATGGGATAGCAATTGACCAATCAGATTGCAAACAAAACACTCTGAGGGCAATAAAAGTTCAAAACATACTGCATGAATATACCATCTATTTATTTGAGAGCTTATTTAAGACATTCATTTTGGGACAATTTCCCTGGTATAATTCTGGTGCGCTGTTCAATAGATTTATTTTTGCGCAGACTTTTCACAACATTCAAGACCCTTTTCATGGCATTGATTTAAGGAATCTTTTGTCATCTTGCTGTCATTTTTAACGACATTAATTGTGGCACCATTTTCTAGGCAGTTCAATTCTAATTTATTGGAAGTTTCTTGGCAGTTCAATTCTAATTTACCGGTATTGGAAGTTTCTTGGCAGTTCAATTCTAATTTACCGGTATTGGAAGTTTCTTGGCAGTTCAATTCTAATTTATTGGAAGTTTCTTGGCAGTTCAATTCTAATTTATTGGAAGTTTCTTGGCAGTTTAATTCTAATTTATTGGAAGTTTCTTGGCAGTTCAATTCTAATTTATTTGAAGTTTCTTGGCAGTTCAATTCTAATTTATTTGAAGTTTCTTGGCAGTTCAATTCTAATTTATTTGAAGTTTCTTAGCAGTTCAATTCTAATTTATTTGAAGTTTCTTGGCAGTTTAATTCTAATTTATTGGAAGTTTCTTAGCAGTTCAATTCTAATTTATTGGAAGTTTCTTGGCAGTTCTATTCTAATTTATTGGAAGTTTCTTGGCAGTTCAATTCTAATTTATTGGAAGTTTCTTGGCAGTTCAATTCTAATATATTGGAACTTTCTTGGCAGTTTAATTCTAATTTATTGGAAATATCTTGGGAAATGGCCTGTGCGCTGGGACAGATGGGTAAAAAAAAAGGTCAAACATCAGCATGTTCACAAATAATGGGTAAAAATAGAAGTTGAAGGATGCCTGGTATGGTTTTAAGATCCACCAATCTCTAGGGCAAACACATCTGACATTTGGAGAACCTCTAAAAGAAGGTAGTAGTTATGACCTACAAAAAGACATGTCTTTAGAATCTTATCTCCTAGTCTAAAAATCTACAGAGTTGTTTTTCTTCGCCAAACATCACTATGAGGTACTTCCATTCAACTGGTGCCAATATCAAAGTAAAAGTACCATTACAAGCTTAGAAAGTCTTCAAAGGAGAGAAAATAAAGTCTTCAAACGAAAGAGGTCCTTAACGTGAATGTAGTTGTTTACTACAATGAAACGTGAAAACAAAATATCTTAGTTCAAATCTCAAAAACTACACAGCTTTTGCTCTTAACGCAATAGCACTATTAGGTATACTTCAATTCAACTGGTGCCAATATCAAAGAAAAAGTAGAAAAGTGACAATACAAGTTTAGGAAGTCTTCAAACGAGACACAGTCCACTACAGCAAATATTAATAAAAAGAGAGCCTTTAGATAAATGTAGTTGCGTCCTACAAAGTTACGTGCCAACAAATCTAAATCTATAGTTTTTCTTCTTGACTTTCCAGCACAACAATTCAAAATGCTAGTAGCGCCAACATCAAAGGAAAAACAGAGAAAAAGTCATGGGTTCAATTCCCGCAGCGGCGTCAACCTGCAAACTTTCTGAACTAGAATGTACTCTTTTACTTCAAATCTTCACTGACTGATTAATTGATCAGGTTTTTATACGTTACTTTAGGTCATTTCACTTGTTTGAGGGCACGCCAGACCAATGACCGGACTCTACATCAAGTCGACTTTCGATGCCCTCTCGCTAACAGAGCACAAGGTTACATTATGGACCCATCCACATACCAGCTCAAATCTTAAAAGCTACATAGATTCTGTTCTTGGTTCTGTAGCAGTACTAGAATTCGAAATGAAAATGAAAACCAATCTCCATTTACTACTTATATTTTTCAAAACCATCACCAAATTAGGCTAAATCTTAAATACAGCTTGCGGAGTCATAAGGCA
>JAVFBZ010018621.1:24200-38809 GCA_032466195.1 Katharina tunicata | reverse complement strand
GCACCAATACTATTACATCAGTCCCCTCTATCTTAATAAATATCATTAGAAATGATGTTTGATTCAGGTTTTATGTCATACCTCAGGTTATTTCACTCATATGCCTGTGTGTCAGTCTCACTGGTGAAGGAAATCACCCTAAACAGACAAAGAAAGAACCCAACCAGAACTCTAGAAGAAACCTTGTTCTTGGTTTCATTGGCCCAAAGAGCACCTGTTACCAGCTCGATGAAAACAAAATTCATTGCAATACCTGCTTTTGTGAGTTAATGAGGTTTGTTTGATTGGGTTTTATGCTGTACTCAAGGTTATTTCACTTATATGATGGCATGCCAGCCCAATTGGTGGAGACAATATTCAGGGAAGGACAAAATATTAACACAACAGAACGCCACAACAAATCAGGAACCTGTGCCCCTTATCTCAGAGAGCACCAGGGCACAGGAGGCTCCCACCCAACCACCCGCGAGTTCATGAGTTAGAGGGTGCCAAAGTAATAGTGGTATAAAATATTACCCATATTTCTGCTGAATAAGCAAGAAACCTTTATTGTTTTTGTGATTAAAAAAAGAACCTGAACAGACCTCATCACCATGTTACATTTGAGAAGAATCAAAAAGCTGTAAAACTATGGAAGCCAAGAGGTGACATACTGTACATATACCAAGTGGCAACGTTTGTTTTCCCGCCAAATTATTTGTTTATTTATTTGCTTGATGTTTTAATGGCAAACTCCAGGGTATTTTCAGGCAAAATTTCAATGTCTTCTTCTAACGAGAATGTGTTGACAACAATCAACTCTCAGCTTTCCAGGAAAAATAACTGAAAAGTTCATGGGAAAATTGACGAGACATATCTGGCTTTAAATTTCGCTGTTTTATGAGGAATGTTATTGTTAGCTGTTGTTACACTGGCAAACAATTGTGGGTCTCAGCTGACTTTTGCACTAAAAAGGCAAACTAAAATGATCTAGACAAGAATAGGCTGCCTATTTTGACACAAAATTTAATGTGTAAAAATAATCCCTAATTAACAAAAACATGGCTAAGATGGATTTTCAACTTCTGGGTGTATTGATAAGCGACATTTCAGCCTAGATGCTTAGACCGTTTTGAAGCTAAGTCTACAGAAAAATCTTAGCCATGTTTTTGTTATGTACCCTGCTCCTAAATCCCGCTTAAACAAAAAATGCCTAATTAGTTTTTTTCATCTTTTCTGTCAGTGTAAATGCTACATGTTGATTGTCAGTCTATCATAATCCACCTACAGGTGGCGTTTTTAAAAAGCAGCAACACTTGCTGGAAGAGCTGTAAATAGTGTGCTATAAATTGATGAACTAAAATGATCCGGTTCTGAAGCAGATCCGAGCTGGATTATTTTAGTTCGTTTTTTTGCCCATTTATCCGCATCAACATAGTCTAGCACACCAGGTTACCCGTGCATGGTAAAAATGAGCAGTGGCCCATGAACTTTATTTAACAAAGTTTTTCAAGGCAATTTTCTTTGGCTGTACAGCCATTTTTCCCACCAACTCTTCAGATTTGAGTGCATGTAATGTATCATCAGTACCGATCTAACCTCCACCAATTTTATATAATTACCAATATTCAGTATCCGTTGTTGATTCTGCAAATGGTGGCCGTGTGGTGTAAAAGCCTGGTGTTCCGATTAATTTCCGATAACTATCAAAATTTGAATCTTTTCTTTCAATTTTTAAATGAGCTGTTTTAGTTTCACCCTCTCTGAAAACAATAGTTTTTTTTATACTTGTGTTTAAGTTCATGACATCATGTATTCAAACAGATTTTGACCTTTATAAGTTTGTAGGCTTTTTTTTAGAAAAGAAAAACAAAATATTTCTTCAACATCTTGTTAACAGTTCTCCTCTTTCTCCTTCAATTAATATTTAGAGAATAAGACTTTTTCATGGGAAAAGATAACATGTCATTTTCTTCAAAAACAGTGAAGATGGACACTCTTCTTGTCAAACAGATCACTGGCTAACCATAAATTTTGATTAATGAAGCTAGCACATTTAAATGTTAATAAGCAGGTTTAAGAGCCGATAAGCGATGCTTGCATCTTATACTTCCCATAATGCACTGTTATGTTAAAAATAACGTTTAAATACGTCGTTTATAGAGATTGTTAAAAGTTTCAAATCAGAATGGTAGACCCAGATTCTTTTTTTTTAAATTACTTATATTTTATATTGTTGCATTTTGCTAAAAGGCATCCATAATCTTTGTCTTCATATTTTTCAGTACAAGTATTCATTAAGAAGTTAAAACTTCTTTTTCAATCTTTTTTTTAACAAGACTTGGTAACCATGGTGACAAGGTCAAAGGTATAAATGAATAATGAAACAAAAATCTAGTATATTGGAAAAAATGAACACACAACTATTATTTTCTTTCATAGAATTTATTCCACTTTTTCTAAAAAGTTGCAAGGCAGTTTGTAAAAGTATACACATTTTTCAAATTTAAATACAAGTAAAAATTTGTCCTTGATGAAAAGATGAATTATAACAGGCAAAAATATCAAACAAAACGAGACAAAAATTGAACTAAGTGGCAGTATGATGTAGTATAAAGTAAAGTTTACTTGAAATGGAATCATTATAAAATTGACAAGTTCAAATAGAAAATGAAAAAAAGAATTAAACAAAAAGAAAGATTTGTTCATTACAGCATGGACCCTTGACCAAAAGTGAGTACAAAAAAATTAAGCAAAATCGTAAAAAAAAATTGAACACAAAATTTGAGTTATGTTTTGTTGCAGATAAATTTGTAAATTTGTGAAATTGCAAAACATTTTCTTGTGCGTATTTTCAATTCTGTAACAAGCAAAGTTACTTTTTTTAAAGAGAAAAAAGACCTTGTATGAAATATCTATTTAAAAGTTTGAGCATTTTGGTTTGAAAGTAGAAGAACAACTGTGAACTAGCTTCTGGGTTGTTGTGTATGTGCTTTGTATTTTATAAATGAAATCAGGAATGAGGCTGAAGAGTGATTGGTTTAAATGAAATCCAGAATGAGGCTGATGATTGATTGGTTTAAATGAAATCCAGAATGAGGCTGAAGATTGATTGGTTGGTGTTAAAAGCCATGGCCAATGGTAATTCTCCTAAATGACAGAAGTGTTCTCAGGGACACTTACACTACCAAATCACGTGAAGTCACTTTAAGAGTTTGTTTGGTAAGAATGATAATGTTCCTCTAATATAAGCTCTTAATATACTGCCCTTAGCCAGATAGGCGTCAGAAGCCACAAAGGGACTGTAAGAGACTTCAAGTATGGTTGATTAAACACATGTTGTACTTAGATCTTTTCTCTTTTTATTTGACTCCATCTTTTTCTTCCAAATGTATTTAATCAAGTTATCTTGGAAATATATCATAACGGTTGACTGACTTCTAGACAGATTCAATTGTCTCTTTTCCAAGCGACAAAGATAGGAAAAGCCTCCATTATATTTGCAACTTTGGAATTGTGCCAAAGATGATAAAAAAAACTGCTGATGTTGTCGCGCTCTCTATGCAAAGAAGGAAAACAAGAACCAATCTGGACACCGTTATTTAAGCTACTTGCTAGCAAGTGTTTAATGTCATACTCGCAGTGCAATAATTTGCTTAAAATCCTTAAACTATTGGAATATGTGCTTCCCTTGTAGTGAATTTAAGAGCTCAATGCAAAAAAACTACACAATTTGTTGAGTTTTTGTCCATGAACATTTTTAACATGTTAAATGAAGATTACGGGTTCTAATGAATTTGCTCTCTTGTACTAACTGGACAGTTCTTTTTACCCCCGAATAAGATGATATGCACTTAAGTTCAACTGATAAAGTGACGTTTTTGATTTGTCCATAAATTCCAGAAATGTTTCAAAATACCTTGTAGAGATAAAAAGACAAAAACCAAGAAACCAAGAATCCATAGCAATTATTGTCTTGTATGTCTCATCAGCTTCTAAATGCCTCTGAAAGATTGCCACCTTGTAGCTAGCTTTTACATGTTCGCTTTGTTATTTGTACATTTTTTTTTTTCAATGACTGCTTTTTCCACGGTACCCATTAAAGCTAACTGCAAAAATCAAATCATTTAAAAATGCATCTATCTATCTTCTCTCAAAACAGCATTATTTGGAGGTCAAAAATGTGGTAGGATTTTTTGTTTTGTTTAATGTTTTGTTTTGTGTTATAATTAACTCTGTCACCATGGAAACCATCCATAAAGTTGGTTTGCTAAAAACCACAGTTTCCAAACATTGATGTGAATCATACAGGATGCACAGAAAACAAAATGCAACAAAAGCAAAAAAAACATTCAATTTCTTTCTTTATTCATGAGATGAGATAGGAGTTGTCTTTATAAATAAATGCGTAAAAGACATACAAAGAATTTCAACATGATATGCATGTCATCAAATTTGTGTTCAAAATGCATAAAACACATCAGATCATGAATTTAGTACAATCCGGGTACGGAAACTTCCTAGCAAAGCTATGTTTCTTAAAAACAAATATACTCATCCATATATATGTAATAAAAATGGTATATATACAAAATGCATTACGTTTGGTAAAATGACATACAAGTGCACTATGGGAAAGTGGACAAAACTGTACATAGCATTTAGCAATGAATTAAAACACTATCTTTGTCACAGTATCTACAGAATAATCTAGCACTAGGGTAATATGCATACATTAACAAAGGAATCAAACAACTGTGTCACATATAAAACAACCAATGGGCATTGACACATAAAATGATTGACAGTGCATTAAGAATGGAAAGCTCCGCCCATTACCAAATAAGGTTATGCAATGAATTTTTCAAAATGCAAAACTGTAAATGGAGACATGAAGAAAGGCAATACAAAACTATTTACATTCAAAAACCATTCCAAGAATTTAAAATTTAAGTCCTTGGGCACTATTCATTACATGGGTGACTCTTAGCACACATACCATATTTGGTAATGACATGGAACATGAAATTATTTACACTGTCAGCTACTGATATAATTTGTTCACTGGCTGGGGAAAACTCCATGGGACTGGTAAATGGGAGGGACAGGTGGGAGTGGCTTACTATAAACACACCCCTTTTACATGATTGACGGGTAAGACCAATGTTAGTAATTGAACAAACTGGAACAAGGGAAAACACTTTCTTTCTTTCACAATTCACATGCAGATAAAACCTCACCTTGGCCTGTCATTTGGACTTGGATAGCCTGAGTCCTGGGCCAAGTATTTGCCTTCTGTCACATATCCTTGTTCCGGGGCAGCTATATTTTTATCTGAGCCTGTTGGAGACATATATGCCTTATTTGAATAAGTCCTTGGCGGGGGTGGTTTGTCGTATAGATTCTCCCGACTGTAATAATCAGGAGAATTCACAGCACCGTAAGTGTCCATACGTTCTAATTCCCCATTGCTACGGTAACGACCCGCATAACCGTCAGAAACCTGGCGCTCCAGTGGGGCGTGGTTAAAATCCCTTGGCCCGTTCATCGTAACAGAAGTTGACCGTGTGACATGATGTTCGGGTCTCTCAATGTCACCGTTTGCATACTGATAAGGTTCTTGGTTGCTAGGATACCTATGATGTCTCCCTTCCATTTGAGGATGTCTACCCATGTGACTGTAACAAGAAAGAAAGTAATTTCATGTAAACTTCATCTGCTACCTCACAATTAAACATTATTATGTCCCCTTAGTTTGTGTTTGTTCGCGATTTCATGCGATTATTTCACTTGTAAGGCAGCTTGCTAGCCATATGGGTGCAGGAAACCACCCGGACCAACAAACAGACAGACAGGACACCAAAACCAAGATATTCTGATTCTCTGTATCTAAGAGAACACTTAAATTGAGATTGTTCAGTAGTTGTTTGATTGGTTGATTGGGGTTTAACACAGCAGTTAAGATTATATCTCTTATATGACAGTTTTCCAGCACAACCGGTGAAGATCGATTGATTGGGGTTTTTCGCCGTACTTAAGGTTATTTCACTGGAATGACAGCTTAGATGACCCCATAGATGAAGGAAAACACTGGCAACAGATATGGACCAAAGGACAAGGACAGGACTCCACATGACATGGACAGGACTTCACAGGACAAGGACAGGACTTCACAGGACAAGGACAGGACAAGATTTCACGGGACAAGGACAGGACTTCACAGGACAAGGACAGGACTTCACAGGACAAGATTTCACAGGACAAGGACAGGACTTCACAGGACAAGGACAGGACTTCACAGGACAAGGACAGGACTCCACCACCAATCAGCTTCTGATGCCACATTGCTCAGAGAGCACCAGGGCACGGTAAGCTCTCGTCTAACCACCCGCTAACAAGCAGCTCTGCTTCATTGCCCGGACAAATATTTACAAGTCTAAGATCTTACCTATTTTCATAATTTCTCATTTTGTATTCCTCTCTGTTGAATCCACGGTCGGCTAGACTGTAGTTTTTCGGTGGAACGGGAGGGGGTTCTTTTCGCCGTAATGGAACCTCCACCTCATTCACGGGCTTGAGTGGTGCATGCTGGGAAGACTGAGGTTTGTTGGGACTTACACGAGGTCGGAGATTTTGATCATCTCTCCTAGAAATATGAAATTAACAAATTTTTTTAATATAATTTGACAGACAAAATTACTTCTGATTTTTTGTCAAGAGTTAAAATTTGTGAATTAAAATGATTTTTTTTTATCTGTAATACATTATATTTTATCTACGAATAAAATAAGTCTAACAAACTATGTCAAGATGAGCAGGTTATAAAAAAAGTTGTCACCCATTAGCCAAGTGGTATAATCAATTGTTAATATTGTAGATAGATTTTTATAAAAAATCGTACTCAAAGGTATTTCACAAGGGTGGAATAAACCAAGCAAAATTTTTCTTACCTAAATTTAGCACTGAGGTCCGATAGTTTAGCTTTGTCGACTTGAGCTGTGTTAACAGGGTTTGTTGTGCTTCGAGTGAAGCGATAAGGGTTGTGAGACACAGATTTATCTCCCCTTGATGGGCCGCTATTGTCTGAAAATTTTTCCCGAAGTTTTGAGTCGTCATGTTTATTGTCGGGCCTTGCTGTGTGTCGACTGTACGAGTCACTACTGTACGAAGAGGAGTCGTTGTGAACCTGGAATTTAAAAAAAAAAAAAAAAGGTTAACGCAACGAAAGAAAAAATTTAATTTGATCAAACTTTGGACAGTTGGCTTGCAGGGATGTTTTAATAGATCGAGTTAAAATTAAAATAATTTTTTTTAAATTTTATGGAACAGAATTTTGTTATTTAAAGCAGAATTTTAATAACGAATCAATTTCA
Organism: Katharina tunicata; assembly: GCA_032466195.1. Lineage (NCBI taxonomy): Eukaryota > Metazoa > Mollusca > Polyplacophora > Chitonida > Mopaliidae > Katharina > Katharina tunicata. The sequence continues at coordinate 31,457 of JAVFBZ010018621.1, read as the reverse complement.
GATATCTAATGTTGAAAATTGGACAAACTGTACAAAATACAATTAATTGAATAACGATTCATACCTTATGTGGCCCATCCACATGGACTCTGAGCACACTTGCCTCCCCTGGTGGTGGAACTCTTCCTTTGGGAGGGGAGAAACCATCAGAGTTTACTCTTTCCCTGTAAGGATCTCTATAGTCAGCATAGGCCGGGTTAAATTGGCGTCCATCTTGTGGTGAAAATACTACAATAAAGTAAAAATATATTTGTAATTCTTGTTTAATTACTGTATCTTTTCACCGTTTACAAATAGAAAATGAAAAAAAAGGCTGTCATAAAAATGTTCTTATCTGTATGGAAAAGGAAAAAGTTTACAGAAAGCAACAACAATTTGCCCTCTTTAAATGAATTAATAATATTTAAATTTGAGAGCCTAACTTTTTTTTAATTCACAAGCTTTGTTAAATGCTATTGACTTACAATCATCAGACACTCTCCCTCGTAATCTTTCGCTGGGTGTTAAGGTAGCATAGGGGTCGATGTTAGCTCTAGCGTGAGGATAAGCCGGGTGATTCGGGTCTTCGTTGCCGTGGTTACTATCAGCATAGTAAGATGGGTAGTACCTATCTTCTGGTCTACTTCCAAAGTGATCACCTAAATATAAAAAAAAAAAACTTGATTAAATTACATATTAAAATTTTTTTTTTTATTTACTCGATTCGTACCAATTTTTGTTCTAACTGGACTGCTTTCAGTGAACAAACCACTCATGACTCTTTAGGGGTATCTGTGCTAAAAATGTTGAAAAGCCAGAGCTCGGCATTTAACCAAAAACCTTTTTTTTTTAAACCAAAGTTTCAAATAAAGAAGTCTGTCCAACGCAAACCTTAACAGAGTTGTTCCGAACTTCAGTGCTCACAATAATCATTATTAAGTATCATTTTCATTTGTTTATAAACCGTTAAATATTCGATAGAGGGCTTCAAGGATGAGCACATTGTTTCAACTTTAGTACGTTTAACCCCTTATTAAATAAACATTTTAATTTAATTTAAATAATAATAATAATTATAAATGTTTCAATTTTACTTTGAAAGTTTCATTGTTTGTTTGATAAGGTTTTGCGCCACAAAACAGTGAAGGAAACCACATTAAACAATGCTAAATACTAGACACAACCACCTGACATAAATTTAGAATTAAGAAACAATTTTCTTACCATTAGGGATCATTCCTGGAATATAGTTTTGGATAGGAGGGGATTTCTGAGAATGAAAAAAATAGACATATTTTGACCATGCTGAAACTATGTAATTAATATAATTATCTTAAACGGTACTTTCTAATAGAAAAACCTCAAGATAAGGAAGTTTGATGGGTATAGATAACATAATGTGTAATAGGTATGTGTTTTGAACTTATGAATATACATTATATTGCGGCTTACTAAAGCCTATCTTTTCTACATTAATGGAAAGTGATTTGAAAACTACTGGCTTTTGAAGCCTTCTTCATCCAAACTTTTTATTGTTGTTACTAAACCTTTGAAAGAAAACATCCAACCTTAAATGGCACTAAAACAAAATCTTTACCAAATTGTTTACAAGCAGATAAGTGAACGCTCTTATAGACAACATTTCAAACTAAGTAAAAATAGTAGAACTGAAAACATGGCATACCTCTCTTGCGCCATTTTGGTAATTCGGGGGCGACGGGTATGGAGGAATGCCAGGTATTTTGTCCCCGGTGGCTACGCTTGGATCTGATGACGATCGAACTAGTCCAGATTTGTGTCCATGTGTCCTTGGTAACGTGTCGCTTTCGTGAGCCCTACTGAGGTCTAGTTCACTCTCAGGCGAGGCCACAAAGCTGAGACGACTCGTCATGGGAAACAGAACATCGTCACTGATGTCTTCTTCTGGCTTTAATTAAAACAAAATAAAAAAATAAAAATGATAATAAAAAATTTGTCTTATTGTGTCTTAAAACATAATTTGCATTTATTATAAACTGCAATATTTTTCAGTCCGTGGAACATGTGCAGGCTATAAAAACTAAACTGGCAAATAAATAATTAAAGGTTACCATTTTTTAGCTCTGATTTGTAAGTACAAGAGAAGGATCTCATTGAATTGTTAACAGAATTGGAAACACATTGGTTTGATTTACTCAAGCTCCCTCTAGTGGGAGAATTCTGCAATAAACTGTGAGAGTTACCTACCTTGTTTTCAGACATCCATATTTGGTTGTTTTGTTGTAATTCAATCATTTCTAACAATCTGTGATACCAACTGTCTGTACTGTGGTGACTTATGACACCTGAAAACAAGAACATTGATTGATTGATAGACTGATTGATTGGGGTTTAACGCCATGCTGTAGGGTATTGATATCACTTGTATGACGACAGTGTATTCCAGCATTAAAAAGTGACAGTACCACAATAATATTACAAATAATAATACTAATTAAATCAATAATATAAAAAACATAGTGAACTCACCAGTAAATAAATGGCTGTATATTTTTTCAAGTTTTTGGCTTTGTTCGAAAAGTTTCTTAGGGTTCTTGGTTGAGGATTTTGACCATTTTGTTCTCAAGTCTTTCACGTTTTGTTTGGTTTCCGCTTTCAAGAATATAGTAATGGGGTAATACTGGGCGTAGTTTAATTGATCAACTGCGTGAGGCGTCACATCAAGAAGGCAGTGCTTATCCTGGGGGGGGAAAAATAATAATAAATTAACATTTACTTTAAAAAAATAATTAAGCATTGAAAATATAGTTCTTGAGGTAATTAATAGCAACACCCTTCCTTTATAAATCCAGGTTATTTTCTGTCTTTCTGTTGTAATACACAAATTATCTTGGAAAACTTAAGGAAAAGACTTTGCCATGCGCCTTTTCATACAGTTTGCAGGATAGTGTTTTAGGTTCCATTCTGTCTAATGAGCTAAATCCAGGGGGGCCTAAAAAAACCATTAACAATATCAAAGGGAGCTTACTTTTGATATAGTGTTCCTCAATGAGCCAAGCTTCATAATACCAGAGTTACCTCTCTTGAGTTCATCTTCAAAGCTTCCTTCCTCTTCTATAAATAAAAATCAAACAATCAAAGTTAAGCAACATTAACTTTCGGCATCACCCTAACAAAGCATGTGTTGGAGGCAGCTTTGAAATGTTAACGATAAAAACTGCAGCTTTCTTAGTTATCAAGACGATTGCAGCTGAACATGATACAAAATGCATTCAAAGTTTGACAAGAGTTTAAAGGTGACGGGATGTGATTTGATCTTTTTTTTTTATCCTTTTAATGACATAAAATCTTCAGAATGAGGATATTTAAGTAGCTTATTCAGCAATCACACAGTAACACAAGCGGTAACAATAAAACAAAATCTATGCTCAAATACTTACGAGCAGATTCAAACAGATCTTTGCGGTCGTTCAGTAACCTGGACCTTGCGACATCTGACAGGGCACCAAAAATAACCACTGGTCGAACAAATCCAGCTAAAAATAAATAAATAATATTTTTAAATAACTGTACACAAGTCTCTTTAAACTTAGAAGAAAAAAATCTCGAAAAAAAGTTCCACATAATAAATGATACATACAAAGTCATTATTTTCACCAAAACATTAAATTATTGAACCAAATTCTTATCTTACATGTACATGGACCACAAACATGTTAATATTAAATCTTCAATTCTCAGTTAATTTGAAGTATATCTTTAATATTTTTATATTATGAAATTGTTGACATTGTTGATATCTTCACATATACTGGTTAATCAGAAATATTGTATTTTATTTAAGATCTATCTTCATATTTTTAGCATTGTAATGAACACACAGAACTATAAGAATTACTTACGGTTTTTCTGCAGCACTCGTTCATACGCTGGAAACTTTGTTTTAAGAGAAGCTGAAAAGTTAAACAAAAAAAACATTTTAAAATTTTACACAATATTTAAAATATTTTTTTTTTTATTGTCAACAATTGTTTTAAAACTTCCATGAACGACAAAGCAGTGCAATGTTCTGTAATTACTGGCTCATTTTTCAAAATTTATAAAAACAAAACTGTTTGATGTTCATACCAAAAAATTCACAACAGCTGTGCTCATTCCAATGATTGCGTGTAATAGACAAAAACTTCACAATTTAAGTCAAAAGCGTGCCATACAAAACTAAGCGCTGTGTGGTGTAAAAAGTTTTTCTATGTTATGACCGTTGACTGTCAAGGTCAAAGTCAGGCTTTTATTTCCCAAGATAGGTCAAGGTAAAAAAAACAAATAAGCCTAAAATGAGGTTAAGGTCAAAGCTTTATTCTAATTGGTCAATGGATTGCAGGACTCACAGGATAATGCTAACGATATCTTGAGCAAGGGCAATAATAAAGCAGGTGATGGCAGTGTGCAACAACTACGTCAGAAATTTAATTGAAACAAAGAAAAGATAAACAAACTTTTTTAATTTGAGCTTAAATTGACCACAGTTTGATAAAAATGGCACGTTTAAATTCTATTTGAGTTCATTGGTTTTCTCATAGGTTTTTTCGGCGTAATTATTGACAAGCAAATTTTCAGAAAATAAACTACGGTGTTAGTTTTTATCAAGCACGTGTTGTTATTGATGCCTAAACTAAGTGATGATACGACTCACCATTGGGGTCCGCTAGAGAAAAAAGTATAGGATAAAACTAGTTAAAGACCCTGTTCCAAATAACCATTACCATATATGGTATTAAATATTATATATACGACCAAATATGGAGTACCACATATATCGATATGAAAATTAAGAACTCCAAACCGTTTTTTTCCAGGAATTGTAAAATACTTTTATAATGTAACAGATATAGGGAGAAAGAGAAAAGAAAGTAAATCTACAATGTAGATTCCCAGTACCTCATATTTTTGCATATTTAATTTGAATGATTACATACTAGCCTGAGACAAAACCCAACTTTAGATGCACACCAATTACCATATACAGTTTGACAAAATCCACCCCATTACCAAATAAGGCTTTAAAAAGTCCACCCCCATTACCTAATATGGCTTTACATACATCACCAATTACCTAATATGGAGTTTTGGTTGTTTTGGACAAACACTTATCCTTCAAAAGTTGCATACTTAATTTTCCTATTTTGGACAGTGTTTGTTCGTATTCACTTTTAAAACAACCATTGTCAACCCATGCAAGACTTCATTATCCATTCCTACACCTATCAAATCCTATTCATCTATCACCCATATAGTTCAAACAAGGGGAATAACTTACAAAAGATGACGTCTTCCCAATGGTCACGCCCGAGTGATTTTGCTCGCCTTGCACCAGATTTCCGCCTAAACAGACTCCCACGAGAACGTGTCGGCGTGTTTTCTTTGTTCTCGTTCATTTGTAATTGGCTGGCTGCCAGAATTTCAGCTCTGTTTATAAAAAAATTAAAAAATTCATTTATTTGCAATAGATTATCCATATCAATAAGACTTCCTGTTGGGTTTGTCTGTTTCATTGGGGTCATGACGGTGTGTCAGATCAATCGGTGAAGGAAACCACCAAAGATGACATATAAGTGCCACAATGCATTTACAGGACAAAAACAGGACATCACATCACAACACAACGGCTTCCTGATAGCTCAGAGACCACCAGGGCACAGTTAGTTCCCAACCGATCCTTGTTCGCAGTCTCTCTTATCCATATTTCTCTTAACTGCTCGAAAACCCTCCTAGACTCAAGAGCCTGTTCTCTATGTTTACCTGATGATTTTATAATACTGCAGAAATATATTATCTATACCAACATGACTTCCTTTTTTCCCAGTTTCTAAAATAACATATTACTTTAAACTGATCCATTGAAATTCTGACTTACCTGTTTTGGTTTGGTACGATTCCTTTCTGAGATTCCTGTGCGTTTCGGTCTACCCTAAGGGCGATCCAGGACCCTACCACCCCTCGATATAGAGTATCCTTTATGTGGAACACTTCTCCGATTTTGAACGATAATTCTCCTTGTTCGCTGTCATCACATACATAATTAAAATGTGTTCTGTAAAACAAAATGTCGTAAAATTTATCAGGAATGTCATGATTGATTGATTGATTAATCAATTGGCGTTTAAGGGTATTTCCTTTACAGAAACAGAAGGCAACCAAATAATGCAAAGTCTTTTCCAGCATTAGCTTTGTTTCAAATATAAAGATTAAGTAGGACAGAATTAACGTGAACTGGAAACATACCGCCATTAGCCAGCGGGCAAAAAGGAGGTATTGTAGTAAAACATTCAGCATAGAACTATCTTAAAAGCTAAATGGATACCTTGATAACTGCATAAATTAAGAGTTGATTGATTGATGGATTGATTGGGTTAACGACAAGCTCATCATGCTGCATTTCACAATGATTGGGAGCGTACTTCAATAATAAATGATATATCAAGCATCCATATATATTTTATGTCCATTTACGTATAAATAATTTAATACAAATATTTACCTGATATAAAACGAATCCCCTGCCTCTCGACTTGCCATTATAACATCATATTCTGAAGATTTACAAAATGCATATTAGAAAAATATTAGCAAATTAAAATTATTTTGCACTTGGTTTAAATGACGAAAAAATAAATAAAATAAAATTTCCTTTTTTTTTAATAAGTTTTTTTTTATATTTTGATTGTGCATAAAAATAATTTTAAAAAGATACAATTTTAACACTGATATTGTCGATACTGTTGCAAAAAACAAAAAAACAGAAGTGTGTCGAGTCTTCCTACCTTCTTTTTTATAGTGAACAACCATGCTGACGAGGCCTTTTAAACTGGTTAGGTATACGACGGCCTCTTCTCTGGTCAGGCCAGTAATCTCTCTATCATTAGCCTGTAAAACAATACATCAAAATGTTGATTTCAGGGTCAAGGAACCATGTTTTTGGCTTAGTTTTAGGAGAACTATTGTTAGAAGAGGAAAATAAATTATTATTAAGTTGTTTCATATTTATTACCTGCAGTGTGGGGATAAATACTGGTTCAAAGAAAGCTTAGAAACTCTTTGACCTTGGACTCACCTTGAGAATTTGATCGCCTTCAACGAGACCTTCGACCTCTGCAGCACTGTCGGCCTGAACGGAGGCAATGAAAATACCTGTCGCATTTCCGCCAGCGAGCCTCAATCCCAGACCTGTTTCTTCATCTTTCTTAAACTGTACAAATCGTCGGCCAGATCTAAAACAACAACAACATTCATAAATATTTT
>JAVFBZ010018621.1:8253-24100 GCA_032466195.1 Katharina tunicata | reverse complement strand
TTTTTAGTTAAGGGGAAAATTGCGATGAAAAATAAAATTACAAATTCCAGCTTTCATGAAATATATGACTTTTTATTTTTGGAAAACACGAAAAACTTGACATGAAGCAAAATTATTGATTTGTTTGTTTGGTTAGGGTTTTATGATGTACTCAAGGTTATTTCACTCATATGACGGCCTGCCGGCCCAATGGGTGAAGGGATCCAAGCTACACAACGTTGGCACCACGGGACATTAGGAGCAGGAAAAATAGGACACCACAACAAATCCACTTCCTGATGCCCCTTAGCTCAGAGAAAACCAGGGCACAAGAGGCTTGTGCACAACCATGCGGAGGCTGTTTGAAAAATTCCTCTTGTGTTTTGAAAGATTGCATGAATTAATATTTTTCATACTTCCTTAAAACCAGCCATTGAATGTATAAAGATACTTGAAATCATTTCTGCCAAACCACCAATTTTTCATACTTTTTCACTAACATTTTTCATACTTTCTTTAAAACCAGCCATTGTATGTATAAAGATACTTCAAAGCATTTCTGCCAAACCACGATTAAGAACCAGTACATGCAGCATTACCTGCTCAAGCAAAAGCAGTTGAAAAGGGAAAGAATTCATGACATTTGCGAACAAATAAGCAGACAAATATGATAAGTAGAGCATGCAATTAATGATTGAATGATTGATTGACGTTTAAAGCCATGCTCAATGTTATTTCACATTTCAATGTATTACATGATTTTTTTTAGGGCTTACGTCATAGTTTAGGTTATTTCACTCATATCTCGGTGGTGCTAGCCTATGACACCAAAGGACGCCATATGAAAAGCACAGGGTGCAAACAATTAAGCCCTCAAGCGCTTGAATCACCATGAAACGCCAAATGAAAATAGTATCTAGACAAAAGCTTAGGACAATACATGCTTTGTTTGATGATAACAAATATTTTAGTAAGATCTTGATAATTAAAACTGATTATTCATTCAAGAAAAAATAACTACATGTACACAAAAGATTTGGAATGAAGATTTAAAACAATTAAAGCCATGATTTGCTGATAGGAACATGCAATGAAAAAGCATGCTACAACAACAACAGAAGAACAGTGGGGTTTTGAGGATCTATTTCTGTTACTATGGAAACTAAACACTGACTATGTTGGGTTCTATTTTACCTGATGTCAGAACGTTTCTCGATGTAACGTCTGTGAGGAAAAATGAAAATGAGGCTGGTGAACGAAGATGCGTAAGTGCGCTGCATTTGCTCAATGGATATTTGTTAGAATATTAAACTACATGTTTTTCTGTGATAAATAAGTTGGAAGAAGTTCAGAATTTTAAAGTGTAAAGCAATGGTGCACAAGGTGGTGAAAATCTGAATGAATATTTCCTTTTTATTTAAAAGAAATTCATTTCGGCCAAAGCTTATATTTGAAGATGAAGAGGTAAAGATCTAGTGTGAAGAAATGACTTGCGCAAGACGGCCTGATTTGCTTCAAATGAATTTAGTTTTTTTCAAAGTGGTAAATGAATAATGATGAATGAATAGGGAAGGATTTATTATAGCGCAATTAATTGTTACATTCACAGACATTTTTCAATAGCACTGCAAACAGGAAGGCCTAGCATTCAATTAAAAAAAGGCCAGCAAGATGCAGCCATGGGTGAACAGTCTACAACAAAATTGTCTCCACACAAAAAAGATTCAAACCAAGAGGAAGTAAATGAGACTTACTCTTGGTGCTGCCTTTGATCTAAACCATCTATATAATCATTTGAAGCTAATCTGTCACGGCTTTCTCTAGGTTTTTCAGAGGGTCGCGCATTTCCATATTGATCACCTCGGCGCCTGCTATACGGATCTTCTTTGTCACTGAAGTAGCCGTCATGTCGGTCAGCGGCGGGGCTTGGGACTGTGAGAAAAAAACAGTGACATTTAATAAAACTTCACTAATTCTTTTTTTTCTTCAACAGAACAATTACAAACACAATGCAAACATAATATAATAAAAAAATAACAAAACCAATTAATAAATGAATAAATTAAGCAGAGAACTAACTCACCTGAGCTAACCCCCGAGGGCAAAGGTGGGCGGGGCGGGGCATCTTGGTCGAAACCGTACTGGGTCTCGTAGTTTCCAAAGTCAGACGCCGGCTGATAATCCTGGTACTGGCGCTCTGACGGAATGTTTGGGACTGATCCAAGTGCTTGCACTGAGCTGCCTTTGTATAAACTATCGGCCCTTGGAAGTGGATGATATATGTTCACGTTGTGTGTATCGATTGGTCGTTTTGCTGCACCATAACTTACTGCTAATTCTGAAACAAAAATTGTCACAAATGTTACCACCATAATGAAGAAATATCACAATTTAAAATAAAAATACACAAAAAAAGACTTTAATTTTTGGTTTTTTTGCTTGTCATCTAAAATGTGTTTTGACTTCACATTAAATAACTATAATAAAATACAGATCGAAACAAGTTATTCAGGCAAATCAAAAATTTCAATTACATTTCTTCTTGGCACATTACAAAGTCTATCTACCTGGACAATTTCAAAAATAAAATCTGGTACACTACCGTCTTCTTTGATGTTACTATTCTGTCTCTTGTGGTTGAGATCAAATTTTTTCTTTGTGATAACAAGATGAAGTTTGTCTTTAGTTTTCTCCAGATGTTTTCTGGCTTCTACCAACGACAACGTCTCAACTGGGATATTATTTATCTGCACAAGAAAAACAAATCAATGAATTTTTACAAACTCAAACAAACATCAATATTTTCATCCAATTAGAACTTTGAAAAGTCATCTCATTTCCGTTCCAATTGAGTTAATCTTCCCATTTATCTCTGAGTTATTCTTATCCAAAACTACTTCTTTATTTTCTTCCAATCAAAACCTTGAATGGTGAACAATCTCATTGATCATTAATTTTAACCAATCAGAATTCAGAATTACCTTTAGCACTGAATCGCCTTCTTTTAGCCCTCCTTCCTGTGCAGCCAAACTGTTTCCTCTAATTTCTTTTATAAAATACTTACAGCCCAAAACAACACCATACTCTGTTGGAATTAAAACCAGAATCATGTTTAAATGAATTCTTTTAAATTTACTTAGTTATGATTTTAAGGAATTATTCATATCCTAATAATATTAAGAGTCAAATGATAAAACAGTACTTTCAAATTCTATTTTAAGAAATTGGAATCAAATTTTAAGATATGATTTATCTTATCTAAAATAAATATTTTATGACTGGCAAAAATAAAAATCTCTTTTTACTACAAGATTTATGTTTTGACAACAAAAATATATCAAAATATATTAAAAAAAGTCCCAGTGAAGTAAGAAAATTAAAACTAAGACACGGTACCAGACAAGGTCTTACCATCTTTCCTATGTTTTTTACTTAATGAAACTTTTAACGGAGAAGTTTCATCATCAGCACTAGAAGACAGGGCAATGCGACGTCGAATTACCTGTAACAAAGAAAACATCTCAATTTGATTATTTCATCAAATTAATTTAAATTGCCAAATCAATTCAAAATGTCAAAATACAATGTACCATAAAGCTACTTTTGAAAAGACATTTTACCTGATTATTAATTAATGGGAAACAACAAATATTACGTTAATGAAGTATAATTTTTTGTGTTTTTTTCAACAAATTTTTATTTAGATTATTTGTAAAATTTTAATTCACAAACAAAGATAAACAACATGAATGATTTTGTTTGCTTGATTCAGAGTTTACGCCGTACATAAGGTTATTTCACTCATATCACATCCTGCTACATGTAGTCTAATGGGTGAAGGAAACCGCCGTTAACGACACGGACAAGGATACAATAGGTGGAGGGACAGCCTCGATAAACAAATCACCTTCCTGACGTCTCTTAGTTCAGGGCACAGGATGCTCCCACCAAACCACTCGCCAACACGAACGATATATACATATATTGTAATTTGTTGCAGGAATTTAAACAGCTTCTTTTATCTGTGTCAAGGCCAGAAAGTTGCCCAAATCTGCTTATATATGTAGTTTAGTATTAAAAACAGTTTCAAAAACGTACCAAGTTAATTGCTTGGTCACATCCCTTCATGACAGCAATGGCCGTAGCATGGTCGACATTATCCAGTGAGATTCCGTTTACCGAAACCACTCGATCATTGATCCTGAAAGTAAGAAACAAATTACAATTAAAAATAAATGAAATTTTTATCTCTTCAGTTCTTTAAGACAAGTCTTCTATTGAGGAGGTAGCAAAAGCTGGAAAATTTTCTTATCAATTCCTTTAGGAGGAAAAATAGAATTCCCAATGTAAAAAAATCTACTTTTCCCCAGGAATTTTGATTTCCTCACGATTGTAAGATGGAATTTTCAATTAAAATGGGAACATCAAAATCCTTAGGGATATGGTAACATTCAAATGGGGGAAAAAGTAGTAACAATCTCTATTTTCTTCCCAAGATTGGAAAATAAATAATCCAACATATATTAGCTATGAATTTTGTTTCATTAAAATAATTAATTCAATCAACGGCTTACTGTAATTTGCCCTCTGCGGGTCCAGCCTTTAACACATCCGATATGGCTATGGATGGATCCCCGTTAGCGAAATGTGGGTTGTCACGACCTCCGCTGATTGCGATTCCAAAACCGAAACCAGGTTCCTGATAGGGAAATAAAATTAAATAAAATTAAATAAAACTCAATTTAACATTTTTATTATATATCTGTTGATGGTAGCTTTAAAGACATATTAATAAATAAACAAGGATAAAATTCAACTAAAATATTTATTTAGGATTTAAAATGACAATTTTTTAGCATAAAGAATCTTATTAAATATTCATCAATAAAATAAATAAATAATTATTTAGTTTCAATAACAAATATTAACAATTGGGCTTATTCTCCAGCAAATTCTAAAATTGTTTACACTAACATTTTAAAATTTAAATATTCAACTTTTAGGATTTAGCCAGGATATATTTTTGGAATATTGTTTTCCTATACATTTCGTAAATTTTCTGATACAAAACTTTAGAATTTTCAAAACTTATATTTTGCTGTTAGTGTCTTCAGGAATGCTAGTAATCAACAATCAAGAGATAAAATTATACAAATGGATGTATGGAATTAGCAAAACTTTGGAAAATTCATTTTTGTTTTTCTTATTATTATTATTTGGTTTTGGTCCTGAACAATTAACTGCTTAAAATAGACCCTGTAATTTCAACAGAACAGAAAATAATTGGAAAGCCTGTGAGGAATAGATAATGATGATTCTATAAGCTGTAATTTGATTGGTCACTCACCCGAGCCAGCAGGACCTTCCTCGTTTCCCAGGTAACATTATCCCCAACCTGAAAAGACAAAAGAAACAAGGATAACATTAGTTTCAGAGCTAACGACGCGTGTGGATGAAGGCAAATAAAACTTTCATGTATCTCAGGCCAGAAAGGATGTTCTTGCGCCGAAGAGGAAATTTTGTCCATTAGCGCACTCGTAAAATTCCGATCCATCAATCTCGCCAGTCCCAAATGGATCAGGCAAAGTGAAATTTATTACGTTAAATAATTTACGATATTGATCCAGGCTCAGCTATTAAGAGCTCCGTGGCAAATTTCTTTTCGCCCCTATGATTTGATTCCGAGCTGAACACGCTCTCCTTTCAGACGGTTTATTAGCTTAACTCCCAAACGTGTCTGCAGTTCAGCACTTTAAATCAATCTCTATTCTCATTGGACAAAAATCCCTTTAAGTCTTTTGTTCACCAGATTCCAAACCATGAACACATTCTATCCAAATTTTCTCAAATATCGACCAAAAAAGCGATCAAGTCAAACACAAGTATCTATTCCCTAAGATTTCTGGCAGATTCTTCGTTCAAATTTGCAGCCAGCAGAGAGATTGATCCAGCGTTTGAAATGAACAAAAGGAATGTCAGAAATGCCATGTTGACACACGCCATACTTGACGATGGAGTCTTCACCCATTGAATGTGTCAATAGAAATCAATACAGAATCTTCTACATATTTTGACCGAACTGTGAAAAATTACTTTCCTTTCTGCACGGACAAAAGCCATGCAAATTAAATTTTCACAAAAATCATTTTTATGTTTTAAGAAATCCATTCAACAAAACCATTTTCATCAAAATTAGATTTTTTTTTTCTTCTTCTGCCAAATGTATCATTTCAACTAGAAAATATTGATCAGAAGATTTGAAGAATTGCTAGCCATAAACCTTACTTTGCTTGTCAAATTAATAAAGAAATGGGTCAGCTCAACTATTCAGAAAATCTATCACAGAAATTTTTTATTCAATTTAGGGGTTTTTTTTTTCTATTTTTGTTTCCTTCTTTTCTGTCAATTTTTACCCTCATGGAATTTAGCTTTAACAGAGAAATATTGCATTTGGCATTTTCTCAAAATGACACACACACAAATAATTGCACAGCATCATCAAGCAAATTGTTTAACACTTCGTCTCTTTGGAAACTGTCATGTGCAGAAGTGTGCATAATAACGCACTGGTGATTCTTAATGCATTTGAGGCGATATCTAATCGGGGAGAAGTGCCTCGAGTATCCCATATATCATTAGTTAACGCCGAAAGTGACAACCTAATACCTACAGATGTGTCAGTTACCATGGCTACCGATTTAATAACGCCAAACCAGCTATTTGCAGAGAAAATGAATTTCACACTTGGACTATAATTATGTAAATTTAATGCCGACTTTAACACGCAAAGCAAATACATGCTGGAGTTTAACATAACATGCAGCTGGATTACGACCCATACAACATGCAATTATTGAAATTAAAACAGAACATTTTATGCCGAAATATTTTGCAAGAAAAAAAATAAAAACTTCAATGACAACCTAACTGATCTCCAGTACATAAAAATTATATTTATTTATTTTATTTTAATTTTTTTTTTACTTATACTTCAGTTTATTTATATATCAATTCGTGTTTTATCTGCTAGTCAAGTCAGTCTTCAGGTAAAAAGGGCTGACAATTACAGGTAATTGGGAAACTAAACTACATGAAGCTTTCTTCATTTAATTTCCAATCGTGAGCCTCGTTAGCCTCCTTTGTTTAGATCAATGATAGCGTTATACCAAACTTTCATGCAACATGCAAAAGACATGCAATTTATGCAAATACAACTCTTATTTACACCTCAAACGAGAACAAAAATGCTGATAATTAGCTTTTTTTTTTTACAAAATCACCTAACAAAGAATGATTCATTCTAAGATATTCCTGTTGCAAATTCATGAAGTTGAGATACAGTAAAACTATTTCGTTTTAATATTCAACAGACTAAAGACCTGTTACCTTGTGCAAACGAGTGACCTATATTTCAAGGCAGGTGATTTAATAAATAATTTATAAGAAATGCAAAACATCAAAGCAGTCTTTGTCAGAATATCTGGAAATTTTCACACTTGGCTGATTATTACATATCACTCACTAATTTCCAGTTAAAGTGGAAATAAAATAATTTATATTGGTCTTGTTTTGTCTCAAATTTACAATATTTACGACATTTCTTTGGACACATTTATACTAAATGGAGTTGAAAAACTTTGAATGCTCAGGTGATATAAGATGTGGTGCCATTTTAACATTTTCACTTTTTGTCTTCATTCACAATGTTGGTTGTAAAAACTTGAATTGTTATCTGCAGACTTTTAAAATCTTAAAATCTAATTGAAACAACCTGGGTTATCTTAAATACACCTGTTGTGGAATAATTTTGTAATTAGCAAACAGATCAAAGGCTTTGCATACCTGTAAAGCTATTTACCTGTAATCAAGGTTATTTCAACATAAACCTCAGTTTACCAATTACAAACCAATAATTACCCAGTATATAATGATTATTGGTTTTGATAACAGATAATTGGTGCAAAGTGTTACAAGGAACATACCCACAAAAGGGCAATTTACTTAAGGGCACCCTGGAGTGAAAAGTGTGCCCTGTTAAGGGTGTGAAGACAGGTGTACAAACCATAACAGCAGTTTACCTGACAATCAATAATAGTTTTCACTTATGCTACACAAGGCCTTTGGAATTTATATTGTAGAAAGAGATGAAACAGATTTGTTTAGCTAAAATAAACAAACTTGTCCCTGCAAGAACAACTGTTACCTGTCAGTTCAATTATCCATGGAAAAAATAATATATGAGCCGAAATATACACTGTAGAAAATGGGGTTTGTTAAAGATAACCGCAGTATTCTCTTATGGCAAAATATCACCCCAAAAAAAATATATATAATACCAAAGATTGCTTCAAACATTGCATATAAATGGAAACATTAATTAACTAGATGGTCTATAACTCGCCTCTCTTTTCATTTTTTCTTTGCATTTCAATTATTATTCTTTTGAAGTAGTTAATAACTTAGAAAAAGTTAATTGTTTGCTATAAAATAATGCTATGAAACAAAGCTCCACCAAATTGACCCTTCTAACAGACCCCCTTCGCTTCACCTAGTCAGGTGCCCCCTCCACAAACAATTTCCACCCACTCAATATTGGCTAGACATAGGCCTTGTTGAAAACACTGCCAGCATTCCTCCCATACCTTTTGCTAGACAAACTTTCTCTTAGCTTATATCTGTTACATGTGGCATGAACTTTGAGGCAGGCCACAATAGAACTGTGTTACGTCTTTTCGTCAGGGTGAATCTAGCCAGTTAACTAACAATGGAGAGCAGCTTGTGAAAGAGTGTATGATATAACAATAATATTCTAACAATAGTTCAATTCACTTCAATTTCATATTTTCACCTAATTTTAAAAAAAATCTTAAAAATGTGTTAAATTAGACAATGTTAGGAGATGAGACTTGTTATCAATTTGAACTTTTAATTGGCGAATCTAGCCAGTTTACTAACACAGAACAGCAGCTTGTAAAAGAGTGTATGATATAACAATAACATTCTAACAACAGTTCAATTCACTTCAATTTCAAATTTTCACCTAAGTTTAAAGAAAAAAAAAATGTGTTTAATTACACAATGTAAATTGTTAGGAGGTGAGATTTGTTATCAACACAAACTTCTCTTGTGTATGATTTTCCAGGTTCTAAATGCCACTACAGCAACCAATGGATCAACTTTCAGTTTAGTAAGGGAGTATTTGACCCATGTTACAGTTAATAACCTGGGCACCTTCTGTCACTAATTTAACTCACAAGGAGGACCCTGAATCAAATGTGCTTAGTAATTGATTCTTCTGGTTAATTAACTCAATGGGGCCTAGGGGGCCCCTGTGACTAATTAAAATCATCCTGCTATTTGAGATAAGCAATAACCCAGGCCATAAAGCTGTCAGCCCAACACTCCACTCTGGTTAATTAATAGCATGTCAAGTGTATTACTACAGACACACTGGCTACATAACACATGTTGTAGGACTAACCTTAGTTCATTTACACTTATAAAATTAACCTGCTAAAATGTTTGATTTGTTTGTTCGAATAGAGTTTAACACCATACAGTCCATACTTAAAGTTATTTCACTCATGGTGTGCCAGTCCAATAGGTGAGGGAACTACAAATTAGTAAAAGTCTTATTTTATGTGGCTAGAAGATTTTAAATTTAGCAGATGTTTGCTATCCTGTCTTTTTACTTAAAGCGGGCCATAAATCAAATTTATTGCCCTCCTACACTTGAACAAGTCTTTGAAGTTGCTAGAAGAATGTAATGTAATTTAATGGGAGTATTATTCAGGTCAACTAGACATAACCATGTGAGTTATAAATCTCTACATTTATACAAAATTTAAATAGATATATTATTTACATTTTAGTCTCTCTTGGTATGTCCCAATAAATACCAAAATTAACTGTTATGTTATTTATTTGTGGAGTTGTACTTTCCCAATGCAGACATAACTTTAAACTCATTTATAGGTCGAGGGTTATTTTAAAGTTATACAACTGTTAAGTATTTCCACTTCAAAATAGCTGGCGAAAAATACAAAGGGAATTGTGTGGGGGCGCAGGGGTCAAGTTCTAATAATTTATCACTTGTGGTATTATATTGAAATGACGCCCAAGTCAGGTATGTGGTTTTAAAATATTCTACCAGAACATTCCATTCTGTCAATATGTAAACATCCTAACCACAATGTTAGGGCCAACGATTACATGGGATATATCCGGATTATATAAACATTCTAACCACAATTGTTAAGCAAGGTGGCAATAGTGTACAGATAAGAACAGTTATAATCTATGTTTATTTTTACTGGATGATATATATACACGGCTACAGTGTAATTCTTTTTTTGATCGTCCTAAAAAGAAGTCATATCTAACTTCATTGAATGTTTCTTTCTTCTTTTCTAAATTAAATTATTGAGTTTTATACGTCTTGAAAGAAATAAAATTAAGTAAATAAAATTGGAAACTTCTAGAACTATTGATTAGTATTCTTATCTTTTTTTTTTTACAAAAAAATTATTTTATTTAAGTAATGAACGAATGGGCTTATTTGAAACTGAGTTAAATTTGTAGAACTATGCAAAACTTCACAAATAATCAAAGCCAAAAGTTTTTTGAAACCACAGTACCAAATTAAAATATTAAATCCAGAATGATTAGATCAATCAGGTGGTAAAACAGGTGAAATCCAACTCAGAGGTTGACCTACTTTTTTGAAACAGTTTAAATACCTGACCTAGTTAATGTTCAAATTCGAAAGTGACAGTTCACTGACAGTTAATACATACTTAGGAGTATCTCACGTATTAAATAAAGTACATTTCCTGCTATCTGCCTAGAAAACAGTTTTTCAAATAATTCAAATTGGTGAAACTGATACTCAGAAAATCAATTGGCAATTTTTCTTTTAACGAAAACTTTAAAACGAGAAAAAGTACTAATGCAAGCCAATAGTCACCAACTGAAGGCAATTATAAAGTGTTAGCATAAGAATAAACAGGAATAACAAGTTTAAAATCAAATTAAATAAAGTTAATAAAGGTACACATATTTAAAGGAAAAGAAAATAAATGCAAAAAATAATAAAAAAATAGCAATTGCCAGAGAGAATAGATACTAAAGTTTAAAGTTTGGGTTTACATTAAATTGAGAAAGATACAAATTTATAAAAAGCAGATTCAAATATAGTACAGATTAAGATTTAATAAAAAAAATAAAAAAATAAAAACTGAAAAGAAATTTTACCTTTCTAAGGTTGTTCTGGTAAAACAAGATATTTGTGTTTTTAAGCCTCATCTTGTTGTTAAAGGTCCTTGAAGTTGTTTTCTTTTTAATCCAAGGGTAATCCCATAGAATTGGCTTAAATCCGATTGTTAGCGAAAACAGGCATGTCGATTGTTCCCTGACAGCGAAAGTGGGATAGAGAGAAGCCAGGAGATTTGAGGAATTATGGCACGAAACAAGTCTCTTATTGTACAGCTTTTATCTTCCCCAGGTAAAGGAGATATACTGATATGCCAGTCAGAGGGCAAATACAAGAGGTTATATGCCCAGTTTGATCAGGACAGGACCAATTAAGAACACACTGAAGAATCGGTTTCTTTCAGGTGGGCAATAAATGATGAACAGATATCCTTCTTGGTGAGGGCAATACAAGAGATATCTGCCCAGGCACACTGCAGCACAACCAATGAACACACTGATGAGGGTTGCCTCAGTAGTTATTTATAACACAGGGGGATGTTCTCCTGTTAACCCCTTAACTGCTTAACACTGTGATACAATTGTACTTGAGGCCTCTACTGGGTTAATGGTAACAGAACAGGTCTCAGCTTGTCTGCAAAGATGTTCCAAATACATTGATGATATAAGCCTAGATTGAAACACTACCAGAGCACTATGAGCTAACACACACTGACAGTGTTTTGCTTCCTTCAGGGCTGATAACTAGATATATAGCCCAGATATGGATTTTGATCAACCAATCAAATTGCTATATCTGCTGGATACAGGTGTGTATTTTGCTTATTGACCAATCAGATTGTGAAGAACAAAAGGGAGCTGAAAAGTCAGGAAGCTACAAGGTATTAATGACATTGCCCAGTTGGAGCACCCCAGGGGGTAACGGCTTATACCCTGGGTGGAAAGTCAGCTTCTAAGTAAGGCATGGGCTAGACAAGGTGGGCAGTTGTTTCAATAGCAAGCCAGAGTTTCCACAAAAAAGAATTGCAACAAGCTCATTCATGACCAATAATAACTGTACAAATATGGACTGATTTGGACAAGTTGTAATTCCATACCTCTCCGCCTTTAAGTACCCAATTAACAGCATGTTCTAATTGTAAAAAATTCTGAATAAAATTGTCCCACTATCAGTTTTTAATAATTGGTACCATTATTGTATAATTAATATCAATGACCACAAAAATGAAAAAAAAAAGATTAAACAAAACTGTTCTATGTCCCTTTTTAGGAATAAAATAATACTATTATTGTTTAATTATTATCAATGATCACAAAAATTGAGAAAGAAAAAAAGATCAAACAAAACTGTTCTATGTCCCTTTTCCTGAATAAAATTACTCCGTCAGATTTTAATCACTGAAGTAATTATTGTTATACAGTTTTGAAAGGTTTAAAAAATGTTTAAAGTAGCAAACTTTTTCCATCATATTAGTCATAAAATCATTCTTTTGATTATGGTCTCAATATTGGCATTCGTTTGCGATAAATGTAAATATAATCAAAAAGAAAAACAATTCTGAACAGAATCAATCTCCAATTAACTTCAGATAATTAGAATGGTTATTATTTTGTTTCCAAAAAAATGTCAAAAACAGTTATCTATGTATTTTATTTATGTTTACTTATATTTTTTACACAGTATACTGATACAGTTTTTTACTATTATCAATAAGAAAATCTCAGTCTTTGGGAAATTCTTCCAAATATCATGCAAATTTGTTTATTACCAGGCACAGATAACAAAATTAAAATAATGCTAAATGGGTTAACTTTACAAGAATGAATGTCGTTTCTTGCGATTAGTCATGCAAGAATCCTCCATTACTCACACGGAAATTCTACCCTGGTTTGAATTCTGTTTATAGCTGCCCTTATAAAAGATTCAACAGCGGCAGCCAGGGATTCTGGGAAGCCATATTGACCGATTTTCAAAATGAGTGACTAAGTAATTAATTACCATGGCAACTGAGCAGGTTAACAAGAAATTGATACCGGATAAGCGTACTATATTGATCCAGCTTCAAAGGTTTGTACAGGTACATTTACCAGGTATGATATAGGTTCTTCTATTGGCAACCTTCAGCTTGAATCCGTATGGTATCCGAATGTAGGTCAGCTGATTCAATGTTAAATGGATAACATAAGAAAAGTATATTCAGTGCTGATTTCATTATTTCTGTAAATGGATAGTGTCTGTATTTTAACCCTTTTTTTACGTCTTTTCAGATTTTTTGGACAGAAGGTCTGGTAGGTTTTCCTTGCTGAAGGAATAATACATAGCTTTGATGACAAAAGACTCATTAGTTATTTGATTGTTTGTGGTGTATGTTTGAGGTTTCACACTATACTCAAGGTTATTTCACTTATAAAAATGCGTGCCAGCCCAAAGGGCGATCAAAACCATCAATATTACTGACAACAGTCAGAGAAGACAGTACATGAAATGAATGATTGATTGAATGAATGATTGGTTACGGCTTAAGAATGACTCTACCCGTTTACTAAAAAAACTATTGCTATATAGAAATAAACTTTCAAAAGGCATTTTTTAAATATGGATACTAATTTCAAATGCATTTGAGAATAAGATCTCTATTTCATTTAGACAAACAACAGGTGCTTTGACATCATAACTAAGGAACAGATAGCTTACAACACCTGTAATTAACAAGAATGTTCATTTCATAGGTACAGTAAACAGGTGTATTCAAAACAATAGAGGAATCACCTGTAGTTCTATTAACGACTTAAGATCAAAGTAAAACAGGTGTGGTGTTTTGATAGTACAGTTGTTCCTAAAGGTATCATGTGGGGTTGTGTATGTTCTCTTATGTCTGTTTTATTTTGATTTTGTTTAGAATGCAGTGTGATCAGTACAGCAAATAACAAAAACCTTAAATGAAAAAATAACAAGCAAATAAACAAACTTTCTATAAATAAACAGATTAAGCAAATTCTTCTTATTCTATTTACATTATCATTAATATGTCTCCTGTAATTTCTGTTTTGCGTTTATTTTCAAATATGACTTCTTTGTTTAGGATGTAATTTGATCAGTAAATAAAATAAACAAAACCTTAGTAGATACATGTAGATCAACAAGAAAAGCTGTGTGATAAACCCAACAATAAACAGACTAGGTTAGTTCTGTAAACATAGACATTAACCCAAATACATAAATAAACAGACGCTGTCACACTGAAACTTTCAACAGCAGAATTTATTTATTTACTTCATTTGCGTTTGATCTCCTTATTTCACTTATATGAAGATTTTGTGTGGGCCATGGCAGAAAACCTGAGAAGAAGCTTGATCTGCAATATTTGAAAACTTTTCTAATATACCTACGGTCGCATCAGAATTTAACACAAAAGTGAGATATGATTATGAAATAATTGAATGTTTGTATAAATTGCTTTTATTATAAAGTTGGTAAAATTCATATGTTTAAAATTGTTCACCATTTTTAAAAATATATTTTACGACTTTTAAATAATTAAAATATTGACATTTATTAATTATAAGAAAGTAATATTCTTAAATCTAGTTGTTTTTTTTTTATCCAAAAAAATCCTACAATACAAAATGAAAATTTTACAAATCATGATCAATTTAGTCATGGCTTTTCTTGTTATTATTTTCATTATTAATTTTTCAGTCAATTCCTTACCATTTCTTTCTCAATTCTATAAAATTCAATTTAATTGAAGTGGCTTTAAAGGGACGAAATGCCCACTTATTCTAAATCAATACATGTAGCTTTTAATTACTGATGAATTAAATACAAAATTAATGAAGAGGGTCTCCTTGGGGGTACTCAACCAATCAGTCCAATTTAATGCCAATAAATTTAAAGGGTTTCAATTTTTTTTAAATGTCCTATTGACAGTGAGTATATTTCAAACTAAATCAAATCCCAAACTGAAACTATTTTATAATTTTATCCTCATACAGTGCCTCTAAGTTAAAGCCCTGATGTTCAAATATTACCTGAAAAATAATAATTGACTGGAGGAAATATAAATGGTGTCAAAATGGCCACAGATATCAAAGACATTTTGTTTGGAGATTAACACAATGACAGTTGACATGTATCGACAAAAAGAATAGAAAACAAGAAGAAGAAAAAGGCCAAACACATAACCATGTATAAATCTACATGGACCTACTCTCTATGTAACAAACTGAAAGCAAAAGATATCAAAGACATTTTGTTTGGAGATCAATACACTGACAGTTGGCATGTATCGCAAAATAGAACGGGGAAAGAAAGAAGAAAAGGTCAAACACATAACCATGTATAAATCTACATGGACCTACTCTCAAAGTAGAACATTGTATTGTATGCTTGTCTGGTCTGATTGATAAATCAAACACGTCATTAACTTATGCCAAGATATTAAACCTAGTATTCTATGAACATGAATGTTGTAGTAATGTCAAACACAGATATAAACAAAGCTGTCATGTTTGTTAGAGACTGTCCCTATTAGACGATAGTTGATCACCTTGATCACTCGGAGACAGTTTGGTCACTGGCTGTCTAGCAAACATCGTCAAACATTACATACAATGTTATGACACAGGTAGTAATCTTTGGACAATCAATTTGATC